>JAQQZT010000019.1:20443030-20456827 GCA_030068275.1 Clarias platycephalus | reverse complement strand
CACACACACACACACACACACACACACACACACACACACACACACACACACACACACACACACACACACAAACAAAAGTGTTCTGTTAACAATCAGCCATGTAACTAAACCACTTCTGGCTTATTGCATCAGTTACATGTGTAATTACTACAGACAAGAATTCCAACATGTTTCTCTGAACCAAGGGGAAAAAAACACAGTTACTTCAAACTTATTTATAATCCAAGTATACAGACAATTGTTTGAATTTTGCCAATTTATACGCATTTTAAAGCACACGTCCTGCTGAAGTTCTCACATCTTAGGAATTCTTAACTCAAAGATAAGTGAAGCACCAAATTAGTTCTGCATGATTAATTACATAAACATCTAAATCACGAGATGGACCTGTGCAATTATTTAATCTATTACAGGTAGTTTTCAGAGTAAATTACATATTTGTTTCTTTTTAAAATAATTTTGAGGTGATAAATTAGTTGTATTGATAAACATCCTCTTAGTAAGATAATTTGTGTGATTATTTGCTATTAGCCTCGATAAATAGGTTGGTAAATGCTACATTTAATAGTTACAGCACATACAGTACATGTTGTAGTTTAAATCACATTTTGTGGCAAAATAATTGTGTTTTTTGTTTTTTTTTCACATCATGCAGTCATGAGATTTGTATTTTTGATTCACTTGGATATTTCTCTGTTTGAACGAGAATTAAAACAAAAATAAAACTGACCTAGTTTATTAGTTGTTTATACTTGTGACACGGAATACAGGTTTGAAAACAAACTACGCCCTGGTGGTAAAATATAAGAGAAGAAACAGGCCAAGGATCGGGCCCTGAGGATCACCTTGTGTTAAAGGTGTTAATTGCTGGTTTATGTTCTCTGAAAAAAATTATAAATTTATATGTTATTAATAGTTTTGCATTTAAAATCACATGCTGGTGCAGCAACTTATGAGTCCAGGGTTTGATTTTTGACGCCTCCCTGTTCTGTGAGAGTTTCCTCTGGTCTCCCCACCTTACAGGAAATTGCTCCTAGTTGATGGACTGGTGCCCCAGTTTATTCCTGTCTCATATATTTGTAATTTGGCCTCCTAGGATAGGCTCTGGATCTACCAAAACAATCAGATGTATGGGAAGGGATGAAAGCGTCTAACTGAAAAGCATCTTTTAGTTTTTTCCCCACCCTTTTGGGCTTTTTGGGGTCTTAACATGCTCAACTCAACAGGAAGTCAGTTATTTTGGGTCGTTCACAAAAACAAACTCGATGGATTTTGATATACTCGTCCTAGGGATATTATACGATCGCCATCAAACCGGGCTGATGTGATCTAAAGACATTGAGGATGAAAAATTGCAGAAAGACTTTTGATATCTCAAAAGGGTCAGCGTGACGATGTCTTAAACCTATGCTGAAAAGTGATTAATAACTTTCTGTGTAGTATTATATTGAGTGACATTATATTCAGTGACGCGTTCAATGACGTCACATTGAGTGACATCATAGTGTGATGCTTTTCTTCCATCATCTGTGGCCTATTTGTTTAGGGTTAGGGTTAGGGTTGCTTACAGCTATATTTTGCTATTGAAATACTATTGGACCCATGGTGAAGCGACCACAAATGAGAAGAACAAAATATGCCTGTTTTGGACACACAACAGATCTCTTTAGGGACGGTTTAGTAGATCATTGAGAAAGCAGCCGTTCTCAGGCTGGTTGTGTAGCACGAGTCAGTAAGAGCAAACGATCTGTTGATAGCAGTTCAACACTCCTCCACGACCAGCATTTGTCTGAATGCTGCTGTTTTTATGGACCGTGGCTTCCAGAAGGCTGTCAAGCACATGTTTTGGTTTGGTGTTCAGCACAGATGTGTATTCGCTGTTGACTCTATTCAACCTCAGAGCAAACACACAGAAACATATGAGTATGCGTTATAGTACTTCAGTAGCAGTGCGAACGATTCTTCATGTCCTTGTTGCTCTTTCTGTCTGCTTCCTCCACACTCCCTGGCTCTTTACGTACTGTAGCTCCTTCGCACATGTCCGGCAGTGTTATGAAGCAGCTTTCGCAAAAGCTGCCGAGCACATGTTTGAGGTACTGTAGACCTTTCTACTGTAGTCTGTTTGCCGGGAAATCCCTGAGCGTCAGGGCTGTGCTTCTCAAATTCCCTCATTAACCCTCATTCTCTTAATTAATTCCTTACATTCACCGAACCATGTTTAAGAGGTATATGGTTTAGTTACTGTGTGTGTACTGTATATATATATATATATATATATATATATATTCTTGTCACATTGTGTGTTTATGGAAATGCTCTTACTTTCACTATTAAACACGGCTCTGATTTCTACGGTTGATTTTCGGGTGAAACTTCACCAAGCGTTTAAGTGATCTCCGTTCGTGAACGTTCAGCAGTATCCTTTGATAACGTGCTGAAGGCTTCTTAACCCAGTTCCAGTCATTTCAAATCTCTTTTAGTTGTTTTCTTTGCTTGATGCAGCTCAAGCATTTGACCCTTCTGAAAAAGGTGACTTCTTTTTGGCTAGGCGGTGTATTAAAAAAAAAAAAAAAAAAAAAATCAAACAGCTTTACAAATCCTGCGACAAGGATTCTGCAGTGAGTGCATTTGCATTTCCAAAGTGACCGATGGCTTCTGTATCTTTTAAAGCTTTCGGGATCGCAGTGTCTTTTTTCTGATTGTTCTCTCCTGAGCTCGGTGCTTTGAAAGCCACAGCTTGGCAGCGGTTCTCGAGCTCCTTTGCAAGGTATCTGACCCGTTCACTTAATTGGCTATTCAGACCTGCTTAAGTATAGAGCAGCTTTAAACACTGATGGTTCACTATACGTCTCTTTGTTCATTAAATGGTCCTGGATGTTGAGGACGAAAAAAAAACCTTTTCCTTTCCTTAAGCAATATATATATATATAATAAATATAGCATTTCACCTACAGCAACTAACAGCTTTTAGTCCAGCAACTTTATTTCTGGTTTTGTTCCTCCTCTTAAAACTTCCACCACATTCTGTTTATTGATCTGGAAATACATCAGATATGGCAGGCTGTCTTAGAAGGTGCAACAAAGGATCGGATGAACTTGAAGACTAAAAAGATGAACCTCAAACCCTGATGTCACAGCCGGCCATTTTCAACTTAATGGAAACACTCTGTGCGTATACACCTGGATTTCTTTGCAATCTGGGTCGTTGTCTTATTTCAGTTTGAACTTCTTTTGACTCATAACCGCTAAGCTACCAATTCCCTAACCAAGTATATCAACTAAGATATATGTATAAATATGGATTAATTCTCATCTCTCATGCTAAACATTAATAAAAAAAAATAAATAAAACCTCTGTAGAGTTTTCTCAGTCTCACCACTAAAGCGGCCATGGTATGACTTCAAATATTTGCAATTTACTTTAGCCCACTGGCCATTAGAGATCCTCTGTCGCATGAGACATCTGGTCTTGTTGAATTTCTAATTAACTTTGCGTTCTGGAAGACACTCTAATGTTCGTCAGCTTAAGAGGATCACAGCCATCATTTAATTATGAAGAGGCTAATGACGTTCTCAAATATTAACCCGGCTCTTTAAAAAGCCTCCGACTAACTAATCACGCCGGGGCTCATCTTCCGCCAGCCTGAACGAGCGAGATGGATGCTCGGAGAGTGGAATGCGTTTTCTCTTAATCTCAAATACAGACAAGAAAAAAAAAAAGGCTAAAGAAATAAATTCACCATCAACAACGTATTTATCTGAGAAATAATAAAGCAATATTCTACAAATAACACACAGGCTCGGCGTTCAATTAGGACGTAAAGCTTTAATGAGATACGTGTCTCTCTTGTAATATCTGAAAAGTCAGTATTTATTAAGCACATAGCTGTCATAACTCGAGCGCAAACTTAAATTGAATTCCAGTCTTAATGAATTGTAGCAGATTCCACGTACAATAATAAAAATCCCAATCAATGGATTGCAGCGAAGCAAACGGTGCGATATTGTTCATCCAAAGAGCGTTCGCCGGCGCTCACTTCATTTACAGGAGGACGTGAATTATAGCCTTTTATGAGCAGCGAGTGAAGAAATTAGAAATCAAATCCTGTCTGACTTTATTCCAGCCCAGCAATCTATGCAGATTAGACAGGGGCAATTTAGCCTCTGCTGCCACGCTCATTTTCTCACCATTACACCCAAATGAAGGAGGACATCCCATTATTATTTAGACTGCCAAGAACTGCGTGGGGGAAGTCGCCGAAAATTACCTTGAAATACTTTCCCTTCCATCGCAGTCATTACGTCAATAATTTCAGGTTGAATCAACATCAGCAGCGATTCGTGCTTTTGATTAAGGGACGAGTCCATCCTTAGGTCTCAGGTACGGATTGCCGTGACCTACCGGATAATGGGGATATTTCCCAGAGTGCCTCACTTCTACACTTGGCCTCTACAGGACGTGCTCTATTCATCACTGTGTGTCCTGAACATCCGGAATCCGTGTCTGATCCAATCAACTTGCCTTAGGTCTTAGGTGAATTTCCAGTGAGTTTAATTAATTATTTGATAGTTCGATAGCTGATAAATTTTTTTCCAATAGCTGCTTTTACAGTAAGAAATAAATCCTATAAATCCTCCTCGAATAAAAAAAGCATTTACTAATCTAACTACTCAGACGTTTACAAATATTTAATAGGTACTATATTTTTTTTTATTCTAATAATAATAATAATAATAATAATAATAATAATACAGTAATAATAATAAGTGAGTGAATGCAGTTACTTAAAATCTAAAACAGTCTATAAGTATACGATTTTAGTGACGAGTAAGTAAAAATCTATTCTACTTATTGACATTTAATTATTATAATAATAATTCTAATTAATGATATTGATAATACAGTATGGTATTAGCTTGATGGTGGCATTTTTCTGTAGTGTTCAAGTCAAACCAGGACTTATCTGGTGAAATTTCTGGTGTAAAAGGCGTAAAAAACAGCACGCTGATGAGACTCTTAGCCGCAGTAAAAAATGTGAACGCTGCAAATGTTTTAAAGAAGTCCGAAGTCCGTGAGCAACGAACCCGGCTGAGGTCGCTCGGATCTCACGTGAACGTGATTCAGGGAGTGGAACACCCAATCCGGCGTCGCCAACAAGAGATGCTTCTCTCTTCTCTTCACACACATTACAGGAACTCGCCTTTGAGTTATTGCCAAATCCCCCGTACAGTCCTGATCTCACTCTAAGCCATTTCCACATGTCATGTTTGGAAAGGCCATTAAAGGAGTTCCTGGGAGGCCAGAGTTTCAGACGTGAATCAGACAAGCAGTCCGATCATGGCTCCTGAGTAATGAGAAAACCTTCTACCTTGATGGTGTCCAAGCACTAGTGAAACACTGGGATAAGTGCATTAGTTCCAGTTTAAGTTCCAGTTAATGCTCACATTTTATACTTCATTTTAAACAAGGTAATAAAGGTTTATCGCTCTCCAACTGATGTACACCTCAGATGTTGAATTCTAGCGGCTTGGTTTTCTTTGTTTCACTCCTTTCAGTGTCTATAACATTAAACCGAACGTTCCCTTTGTGGAAATGCTTGTTCCTAGCCAATCAGAACACAGAGACTGGAAACGGCTGGGGGGAAACATACCCCCCACACCCCCTTTTTTAACCCACTCGTTCAAAGGGAATTTTCCACCCATTTTGAGGAAATTAGGAGGTTTTGCCAAACAAGTTTTTCAGTAGGAATTAATTTATTGTGTGTATATTTAAAAAATTTTTTATGAAGTAGCAGCTATAAGTGTGGGCTGTGGTATATAAAGTGCATATTTAATATTTTCTTCTTATAAAGTAAAAAACTTATAAATGTGACACTATTATAGGATTGATGGAAAACTTCTCAAAAAAAAAAAAAGAAAACAATTGATTATAGGGTTCTATTTATGAAGCCTTGACCCCGAGAGAAAATTCACCTCTCGGTTAGTTTTTACATTCCTGAGACACTTATTGGATTGAAACAACTTCTTATTTTCTTTAATGCTGTATTTCTTTTTATAATAATAAAAAAATTTATCATCTGAAATATTCCTATAGCTACAACAAGGCCAAGTGGGTGCACAAGCACGCTTGTTATTTTCCTTAAAGCATTTGAAAAAAAGGAAGATAAACAGAGAAAACACACCTCATCAGGCTCTCGTGGTGAAGTGAGCGGATTCACGTGCGGCGCTCGCGAATCTTACCTGTTGATTTAACAGCTCGACCGACCGCATGTTGGACCTCAGCCTTGATTGGATGTCGTCTATTCTGCTCAAGCTATCGGCTAGTTGCTTCCCGTGCGCATTCCTGCACATAAAAGACAGAAGAGAGCAAAAAGGGACGACTGAGAGCGGCGAAACACCAGATGTGTTAATGACGGCTTTCAAACAGCCAAGCGGTGATTCATCGTCTCCTGAAAAGGACGCTGCGCAGAGATATATCATGACCTTGTTTGTGTGCAGGGGAGAGAGGAAAAAAGACATTTTAAATTAACATTTTCTTCTCTTTAATTCAAAGGGCAGTGAAGTTGTTAAGAAATACTGGAAGAGGTAAAACCAGATGCCAGACCCACGAATAATATTAACACAGCCACAGACATAAATAAGGACGAACATAACAAGCCCGGGAATAGAAGAATTCGAATTCACCGTCTATTAAAGTGCTTTCGCGTTTTATGATGGCCGGCTCCCTGAAAGATCTCTTTAAAAGAAACGGCCATCTAATTAACGATCTGTACTGTAGCGTGCATCATGTAACGCAGGCTTCTCTTCCATTTCTCCGGAAAACAGCCCATTTTCTGCACAGATGAACTCGTCCAGTTCAGTTAAAAAGCCGATTCTCGTGTAACTTTTCTAAACGCCGCTTTATGAGCAACATCAGCGCCAGACTTTATCGCTTATTAAACCATTTCTCAGGCTAATTTGCCTGTAAAGAAAAACCCAAGTCTTTTATGAAGTTTAAATAAAAAGCAATGGATAGGAAGAGGTCCATCATGCTTCAGTTGCAGATTTATCTTTAATGAATTCCACACACACACATAGAAACTTTTCCACCCTATTAGTGATGAAGACTTACAAAAAGAAAAAAGAAAGGGATGGGGGGAAAAAAATTTCAAGATGTTACGTGCCCATTATGAAGATTTACATATAAAAGATCCTGTCTGACAAGTCATAACAGATCCATTTGGGAATAATAAGACTAGTTCGCTAATTTTCATCCCACTGCTTCTTATCAGTCAATATTAAAGACCGTGGGCCAGCAGAAAAAAAAAAAAAGAGAGAGAGAAAGGGAAAGGGAAGAAAATCAGAAAGATCAACAAGAGCTTTTTCTTAATAAAGAGCACGAGGCTCAGCTAGGCCTGTATAACCCCGTAATCCACAGCACACTGTAATGAGCTCTGCTTCCCCAGCATACAAATCGTACGCGGGCTCGGGAAATTAACAGAGAAGAAGAAGAAGAAGAAGAGGGAGGTATTTGGTGAGGATCGGTACCCTGTT
Organism: Clarias platycephalus; assembly: GCA_030068275.1. Taxonomy (NCBI): domain Eukaryota; kingdom Metazoa; phylum Chordata; class Actinopteri; order Siluriformes; family Clariidae; genus Clarias; species Clarias platycephalus. The sequence goes on along the minus strand of JAQQZT010000019.1, from coordinate 20,449,294 downwards.
CCAACTCCTCATCAACCGAATATTAAATATCGCCAGCGACTTCGCCAGACATGATTGTAAAATATGAAGTTGGAGAACACGCTATGTTTAATTACACCTTCTCTCGTTACTGGAGCTGGAGGAAACGCGCAGCCGTTTGAATGTACGATTCATCCATCCGTTAAGACGGCGAATCGTCTCGGCAGCCAAAGACCCGAGCGATGATAAACGAGCCGGGAAACAAGCAGCCTTTTAATTCAAACCATCTTCATCATTTATGAGAGAGGAAACCAATCGGAGACATGAACTCAGGCCATACTGATACCTTTATAATCTGTTATTAATTTATTTAATGCCCCAGAATTGACTAGGTACTGTCAGGCTGAAGAAATAACAGGACCATCATTTTGATACTACAGATGTTTCCCTCTTCTATTTTTCTTTATTTATACTGCGGCACAAAAGTAAAAAATACTGGTCAATATTTATTTTGGGGAAAGTTCTTTATATTCAGAGTTGGTTTCTGCACAAGCTTGGGCGTCTCACTGCTCAGGGTGTCGACCCTAGCCCCTTATCTGCTGTATCTACTGTGTCCACATCTATACCTTGGTGATTCTTTTCATCTTCATACGTATGGTTTTAAAAAGGGTCATTTTAAAAAGGCTGTTTTTTTTTTGTTTTTTTTTGCTGTTGCTGATCGGAAGATTGCAGGTTCAACCTCAGCACCAAGAAAATGTAACCGTTGAGCCGTTGAGCATGGCTCTTAACCCTGTGTGCTCCAGGGGGCGCTGTATCCTGGCTGACCCTGCGCTCTGACCCCAGCTTCCTTACTGGAAATGTGGAAAAAATATTTCAATGTGCTTTAAGGTACATGCGACAAGTAACTGAATCTTAAATACTGTACATTGTTTCACCAATTTTCATTCATTTCCAATCAATTTCAAACAGAATTCTTTAGCTATTAAGAAACAGATCCTCCTCCAGGAGGAAGCTAGGTTAGCGGTTTGCAGTCAGTGCTCTAAGGGTTTGCTAACCTACAGTCGTACCTAAGCTTACAAATGCCACGCCTAAAGAATTTTCTCCTTAATAACTTCGCCAAAAAATTGCCCCGGCATATGAAACATTTTCGGCGTACGAGACCCGCAAACACTTGTTTGCGTCAGTGGAAAGCCAAGCGGGGGTTTTATATATTTTTTTGTGTTCTTTGAAGACACAGCACCATGGGGTTCCAAGAATGTAATCAAGGACGGTAGCAAGAAGAAAAGGGAGCCGCTTTCAGTTTGTTTTTTTAAGCAGCCGGGGCCAAGAGGAATCATAAATTAAGCTTAAGTGAGGTTTAATATCTATTTACTTCATATTTTAATTTGTGTGAATGAATTCTTTGATTTTATCCTAGGGGTTACCACATTAGATCATTTGATCTGCAAGATCTGGCCCAGGTTTTACCCGGATGTCCTTCCTGTCACAACTTTCCCTGCCCAAATTTCTCCAGGCTTGGGACCGGGTCTAGCTCGCCGTGGCTGGGTATACATTTAAGCATTTAGGGTTAAAAGCCTTGCTCAAGGGCGCAATGGCGGTGACCTAGCAGTGGCAGGGCTCGAACTCCTGACCCTCTGATCAGCAGCCCAGAGCATCAGCCCTCTAAACCACTATGACCAAAAATGAGCAATAAATGAATTTAAAATATTTAAAATTAGCCTCAAATGGAGTTTCATGAAGTAGATTGCTGTGCGGGTTCACGGCCAAGACAAAGAACATCAGCATTAACAGCCCTAGTGTTGTTGCATCAACCGGTCAGATAGGGGCGCTGGATCTAATACTGCTTCTCACTCTAAGTGACGGCATGAAAGAAAAATGTGCCCAAGTTCAAGGACAAAATTCTCTGTTTCAGACAAACTCCGCCCCCATCCTGTCGTTCCCTCCGTAGTCGCTGTTTATTTTAATGTTAAATTCTCATACATTGTTTCTTATTCTTTATAGTTTATTTTGGAATTATAAGTCGTGTTATTTCACAGTTTTACATGATACGCAAAACCCAAAAAATTTATCCAAGTCCCATTTTAAACTAATTCTGCAGTAGAGATATAATAATAAAATAAAGCCATAACTGATGATTAGTTATTTCAACCAATCAGCAGTCAAGAACTTAATAAGTTCTCTGTTTTTCTTAGAGAATTTGAAACATCACGTCTATTGAAAAATTATTTAACTTCATTTAATCGTTTAAAAATGCTTTATAAGAACTATAAAAAGAGTTGAAAGATAATACGCATTTGAGATCGTCGTCTTTGTGTTACTGAGTGCCGTTTATATTTTCCTTCTTTACGCCTAAACAAGTTCTTAGGTGGGAATAAATTAAGGAATTATTTTCTGAGACGCTGTGATCCAGAGGAAATATCTGGAGCAACACAGGTCAGTTCTCCTGATCAAAATGCTGGGACGCTCCCGTGCGCCTCTCGTTCGTTTATTTTCCCATCAGCAGCCTGTAATTTCACTAATTAGCCAGAAATGTGTTGACGACTGGACTGGATTATGGGGCGGCCGGTGCATTCTGGTGTCAGAGCCCCTGTCGCTGTCGCTGTGTGTTTACAGTAATCCACAGCCGAAATCGCTCGCCATTTGCTAATTGAGAGCAGATAATTGTGGCTTGATTTAAGGAGCGTGTGGTGAGAGCTGACAGAGTGTTAGAGAGAAATCAGCAGGAGAGAGAGAGAGAGAGAGAGAGAGAGAGAGAGAGAGAGAACAGAGGCAGACGAACAGGAGTGTGAAAGTTTTTATTTAAACGAACAAGCGAATTGTGATTGATCAGAAAATATTGATGGATTTTCTTTGGCAGCAGCCCTGATCGTAGTGCAGATTTTTAGGAATGTGCTCGTTCTGAAGCGTTGTGTTCATTCACAGTGACGTGTACATTACACACACAAGTTAAACATGTTTACTGGGATATTGGGAGGTTTTCTGTAAGGAGAACCTTATTACCTTTATTGAACCATTCTGTAAGGAGTCTCCAGCGTCAGGGGAGAAGCGGCAGCTGAGTTTTCTGGTCTTTATGGTCGACACACCCACTCTGACACGAGGCACAGAGGTGAGAGTGTGGAGTGTAATGAGGGTCAGGGTTAGACAGAGACAGGTTCTTTAACTGCTCCTGATCTCTCTGCAGCATTTTATTCTCCTAATGGCTTCTGAGAAACATCAATTCCTCAATTCCAAAAGTCTTAAAGCTTCTTTGTCCCTCAATAAGCCAATCGGCACGGTAATCCAGATCAAATCCCTGATATTAACCAACACTCATGGAAGCCCCGCCTCCCTCCACTTTTTCTTTTTCTCATGGAAGTCCTGCTTTTTGTCTTGGGCAATTAATGCGAAATAAAATGTATGACTGTAGGTTTAACTGAGTTAACAACAGAGGCCCTGAACCACAAGGTGCGTTTATTAATTAACTGATTAGTCCATTTCAAATTATTGTTTTAAACAATTAATGAAATTTATAAATTTTAATACATTTTATTAATTTATTAATTCCTTTTCATTTTTTATTTATATATTTATTCATGAAGCATTAAAACTTACTAACACTTTATTACCCACTTTGCAACTTATTATTACTTCCCAAATAATTACAGTTTACTCATTATTACAACTTATTAACTTCTTATTGTGACTTACTCATTACTTCAGGTGGAGCTATGAATCATGGGTAGACTGTCGGTTGATTGGATTTTGGTGCTTTGTGAATTTTGATTCAACACCGCTAATGTTTGGCTGATCTTTCTTAAGATCTTTCTTTTTTTTATGCCAAGCTTTAGCGCCACACCCCAGTCCATTAGACGGCAGCATAACACCACACTTCGTAAACTCAAAACACTATGATGCAATAAACCTGTGGTATATTTTCAAGGACTTCATCAACGATCGACTGCATTTCATAATCGATTCTTAATGCTCTCTCTCTCTCTCTCACTCTCACACACACACACACACACACACACACACACACACACACACACACACACACACAGACTATCTTACAGTATGTACAAGATTTAAACCAGACGTCCGCTAGACGACACGTCGATGAGCTCTGTCTCTCTCAGACCTTTCATCTTGACTCTTGTCATGAACTGCGTTTGAAATCGTAATCTCCACCGTAAATCTCTTAAGTATTTAATAAGCCGGAAAATCTAGAAGGCTGCAGCTACAAAAAACAGAGCGTACTTTTGGGAGGTTTTTAAAAATACAAACACTAACTTTAACAGGAAATTTGGACAATATTACTGCTTGATAAATATCTGATCTGAGACACAGGTGGCTAGTAATTTACTGATTTGTATAATATTTGAGAGAAACAAAAGAGGAGATTCTGAGTAAGTCGTGGAAGTGGTCCATTGAAAAAGGAATGGGCCTTTACTAAACCCCTGAGGTCCACAAACCCGCCAGCGGGATCACTGGCAATATTTTTCTGATAACAGCCAAAAAAAATAAAATAAATAAATTTGATAATACACATAAGTGTAGTACATCATTTGAATCTGTACAGGGTCTACTTTAATATGTGTATGCTCACAATATCAACAAAACATTGTGCTTTTGTGAAATAAAGAAAATAAACAGGGTGTGCCATCAGGTGGCTGCGTCTCCACAGATATCTTTCTGGAACGCGCTGCTAAACTGAACTGAAACTCAGCAAATCTTTGACACACATGAAAAATATATCTATAGAAAGCTTAAAGTGTCTACTTTTCAACCTACAGGTAATCAAAAGCTAATCAACACCTTCTGACCAATCAGAATGCAGATTTAAAGTGATGTGATATTCTACAGCTGTGCATTTAGGTCATCTTATTCCATAGCAATCTCTCTCTCTCTCTCTCTCTCTCTCTCACACACACACACACTCAGTGGTGTTCACACTCCTCTACCTCCAGACGACCTCTTAGCTGATTAACAAGCGCTCGCTGATTAGCAGCGTGACTGCGGACCTGAGTGCTGAGAGAGAGAGAGAGAGAGACAGAGAGAGACAGAGAGAGACGCGAGAGCGGAGACGGTCGTTAGCTCTCGGCACATAAACAGCGATGAAGTGCAATACAAGGCTCGTGAATCATCCCAGACCAATCAGAGCAGGGGATGAGCAGCCCGTCATAAAGACTTGAATCAGGACATGGTCGAGGTGAGAACACACACTTATACTGAGCGCTACTGGACATCTCACACAGGAGTGAAAAATCATACCTTATCTATTCATGCGAGGAACGGATTGTGTGGATTTTGTGTTGTAAAAAAAAACAAATGTCGGTGATGAATTTAGAAAAAATCTGGGTTACAGACTTGTATGGGTTTGTTTTGGTCTGTTTTTATGGGATGCAAAGGATGAAATCTAATAATGTACAATATTATAAAATAAAAGTAACATCAATTTGATAATAAATACATGTTTAATAAACTTTAAAAACATGTACATGCTCGATACACAGCTGCTACCTGATTGTTTCTGTTGTTTGCAAGTTAGCCGTGACGCGGTAAAGCCACAATTACAAGCAACCACAGACATCAATACGTCGACGCCTTGTTACTCACTGGATCGTGGTGGCAGGTCTGGCCTGTAACTGGTTTTCTGCATGAAAATCACTACAACCGTTACTTTTCTAAATGATGTTTCAGTAAAGTGTTATTTTCAAAAGTGTATCATACATGTGCAGTACAAAAACGTTTATTCTATAGTTACCTTAGAGAAGAGATCTTAATAATTAGGCTCTAATCACTGTACTGAACAAAAATTAAATATCTTGAGCTATGACTATTCATAGAGCATTCATTCCTTGATAAAAGCTAAATTATCTGCCAATTCATTATAAAAATATGTCTAGTAATTGGATTAATAATTTATGTATATATAGCATACAGTAAATTTCTAACAAAAACTAAAGGCAGTTCCTGAAGAAACTTTAAAGTAGGGGAGCAACTAAGGCGGATATCTCGGAAACCTTTGAGGCTCGAGCTTTATGGGTTGTTTTCTTTGAGGGACTGGGTCGTTGAGGGTTTTTGGGAGACCTGGCTGAAGGTTTTGTTAAGAGTATTTTTTTTTTGAGAATCTATGAAAAATTGTATATATGTATGTATATATAATATATAAATATGTATATGTGGTTTACTCCCTGTACACTATAAATAGCAGCTCATTTTCTATGGCGCAAAGTTAAAGGGACTATGCATTAGTTGGTGTGAGAGAAGAGGATGCAGAGGATAGGGTTAGATGGAGGCAGATGATTCGCTGTGGCGACCCCTGAA
>JAQQZT010000019.1:20415308-20428709 GCA_030068275.1 Clarias platycephalus | reverse complement strand
ATAATAATAATAATAATAATAATAATAATAATAATAATAATATCACTGATTACATTAAAGATCAGCAGATTATTTTTAGCTTTAACCTTTTAACTGTTTCTACAAACTCTTTAACACTCTTTAGCACTCTAATCAGTGTGTAAATCACTAAAGTGCTTCATGCCGGCTTTTATTCTTTATATATTTACATACGCATTATGGAATAGTGGAAACATTAATTCTTCGGTCAGGTTACGGTCACTACAGTACATGCACGTGAAATAAACAAACACCGGCGATTCAGTGGAGTGCCCGAATCACGAACACGATCACGACAGAACCGCGCGTCTGGTATCGTGTGTATTTTAACCGTACGCATTTTACGCTAGTAGTTCGACGCTTCCAATTAAGCAGATGCGTCGGAATATCATTCCAGTGACATGCGTCAGTATTTCATTTTAAAGTATTTGCCCTCTTCCTTTTTAATTTTTTTTTGCGTATATGTCACACTTACAGTACATGATTCCGATCATCAAATCAATTTTAATATTACAAAAAAAGAGAGCAAATACAAAATTAATTTTTTTATTAATGGAAAAATGCTTCCTACAGTAAATCATGATTTAACTGTGATTAACCACATGTTTTGGAAAGCTGAGTTAAATTTCATTTGCCACCACCAGGTCTGTTGAATCAAGAAATCACTTAAATAGATGCTGTCTGACAAAGTGAAGCACGCGAAAAGATCTAAAAGCTCAAACGCACTTAAGGGTTATGCAGCAGGACAACGATCCAAAACAGGCCAGGAACACTCCACTTCTGAATGGCTCGAAAAAATTATTAGGGTTTTCTAGTGACCTAATCAAACTCTTATTGAGATTATCATAAACAGGCTGTTTATTCTTGAAAATCCTTCAATGTGAAGGATTGCTTAATTGTTTAATTGTTCAATTGAAACAATTCTGCAAAGAAGAGTGGGCCAAAATTCCTCTACAGCGATGTGAAAGACTCATTGCCAGTTATCTCAAATACTTGACTGTACAACCAGTTATTAGGTTTAGGGGGCAATTACTTTGTCGCACAGTGCCAGACTTGTTTGGAAAGCTTGTTTGAACTCAATCACTTACTGTATTTTCACAGCACTGTATAACCAATATCGCAATTTTCCAGGTTTCTAAGCTACCATTCGCACACTGTAGGATCCCAGCACCTCAGTACTGTATAATCCATCCAGTACATTCCTTTACAACAAAAACTCCTCCATCACAATCGAACCTGCTTCCATCCCACACCCAAGCTCATCCCGAGGGTTCGCCAAGTGCGTCAGTGGAGGCACCGACTCAGTATCTTTCGTACAGTAAACATCCCAGTGCATTATGGGAACTAAAAGGACATACACACACAAACACACGTCCCAAACTGATGATGGAAATGCTCATACAAATATTAGGGGAAGTTTTTGTTTATCCCCCCAAAATAAACATGCATCGTGTATCGTATAACACGTCCTCTGAGATCAGCGATTAAGCGACGTCTTCCCCGTCACTGCTGCTGCTGCTGCACTTCTTATACTGTAGTCTCACTCCAGGAGACTGATGGAGACGCAGGGGACAGATCAGGAAAGAGACACAAGCAGGAGAGGTTTTATTTATTGAGTTAGTTTTGTTCCTTCAGAGTGGAGAGCTGTTCATATTCATATACACAGGGTTTGTGTTTTATTGAAGCGGAATACCTTGGATGTAAAACGCTCAAAATGCAAATCAAAGAAATAGCTGTAGTGTATGTACAACATAAGAGTCTACACTCGTAGAAATAACTGTCTCGTTGCGTAGCGGATCGTCTTTAAGGTTCTTTAACTGCGCCAAGTAATGTTACGATGGCTAGAAGGAAATAAATTAAGCTGAAACACTTTCGACTACGGTATTTAAGGCTCTTGCACAAAGATGAGGTTTAGACAATTAGATGAGGTAGAGTCAATTTCACATTTTCTACGTCTTGAGAATTGGAATGACATTTGCACTCGCTAACGATTAGATTCCTTTAATGAATTTGTAGCAAACGGGGCTGAAACACTTCTGATTTAACGTATTAGTCGGAGTGTTTGGACGCTAATCCTAATGGACCCACGGCCATCGTACAACACAACAAACTGAGTGTGGAAACTTCTTCACTTCTTGCCTTGAGCTATAGTATCAAATTACATTTTCTTAACTAACAAAAACGTGTTCCTTAGTCACTCGTTTTCACGGTTACAGTCACTGTCCATCGCAGTCAGTACTGTCTCCATAAAACACTCTGCTTTTTTTCCCGTCAAACGACTGTACATACTTTACTACTGTAACACCCCATGGTTACGGACTAATACGGAACCTGTTAGCAGATTTTGTCCCGCGAAGTGTGTTGCAATTTGCGCTTAATAAAAGTAACATTAAAAATTAATAAACGAAGCTAACGGAAAGCACGTTAACACACAGCCCTGCGTTCTCTAATCGCTTAAAAGAAAATAAGAGCCTGCGGTGCTCGTGTAAAAAACGTGCCTCGTTCATGAGCCCGGAATTAGTAATAATAACGCTCACATATATTGTTAAAGCTGGCATTAAGAATTCATCATCGCACTAATTAACATGTCCTCTGGATGATGTATCGGTTAAATATGTATATTTATTTGAAAAGGGCTTTGAATTAAATATGCGAGTTTGACGAGTAGGAAACGTGATTGAACAAGGCAAGGCCTATTCCACTTTCTGTGTGTGTCTCTTATAACGGCAGCGTAATTACATATTAAACCACCGTCCACCGGCGCACACGTGAGTCCTTATTAATAATACTAATGGATTCTTTAATTGCATCGGTACCGGCAACAATTTCCAGAGCAGCCGCAACGAGTCGTCTAATGCCTTAATAACGGCACTTCTCCGATGACTAATGGCTCGTACTGAGATGGGGGGATAAGGTATGGCTTGGAGGACGTTGGGGAAAAGTAATTAAGCACCCTCTACTTACCCAAAGTCCAGCATGCCCTTCCCAGAGTGCTCTCCTCTGGGCCCGGCTCTCCAATCAGCCCTTCCGCTTTCATACATACTGCTTCTTTTTTTTTTTTTTTTCAATCACTGTGAGATGAGTGTTTTTCAATCAGGAGCTCACAGTAAACAGGCTACGGTAAAAGCTGCTTCCTGATTGCTGAAGGATGCATAAAGAACTGCACGACAATAGGATTTCTCGAGATGTGAAAAACAGGATTGCGTTCAAACGACCAGTGGAACTTCGCACTGCATCGATACGTTAGCGGTTTGTGTCACACGCTGATCCTCGGAGCGCAGAGACGAAAAAAGTCGACAGAGTGAATCATGTCATATTGACGAATAATAAAGGTTTTATTCCATTCCGTTCGATTGATAAGACTCAAGGATGAGGAAGCCAGTGAAGATGATGGAGAATATTCTATATAGGACTCGAGTTGCCAGCGTGTCACATTCAAACTTGAGACACGACCTTCACGCTGTGAAGTAAGAAAAAAAAAAATGTCACATTACTTTGGAAAGAAAAGAAAAGGGGAAAAAAGAAAAAAAGAAAAGTCAAGATCGAGTGTGTGTAGGAGAGCTCGGAGGTGAAGGGTGAAAAGGTATAACAAACGCTTAAGCTGTATTCGTGTGGAATGCGCTTCAAGAAGTGAAGCCACTTGAAAGTAAAGAAGAGCGCAATCCTGACACGCCAAACCCACGCCGATGAATGGGTGCCAGTCAAGGCTGGCTGAGGACCGCGTCGCATCACATCATGTCACGTGACTTCTTTTGTCAAAAGTCACCGACAAGGATGAGAACTGATGGTCGGTATGTATGCAGGAACGCTCTGCACCTGTTTACAGGAAATATTTCTCCACACCACAAGGGGGCGGTGTTTCTTATTTAGCCCTGAATTTTGGACACAAACCGAATTTGTCTTCATTTAAATTTGCTTTTAGTTCAACTTCTGTGCGTAAGAACTTGTTTCGCCATGCTGTTTATGAAAAACCACAACATCATGAAATAGGAAGTGGTGCTTGAGTTCTTATGTGCCTTGCCAGTGTAGGTTTGGACTCACAACCTTGTGGTTCTTCTCACAATGCATCCTGGTGCCATCTCTTCCATTTCTCCATGGTCTGGTTCTGCTTCATTACATGAGCCTTTGCTGCCCATCACCCTGTCGTTGTCCTTCGTAGGGGCACTTTTTTTGGCAGGTACTAACCACTGCCCACCGGGAACTCCCCACCAGACCTGCTGTTTTGGAGACCCTTCTTGTCAAAGTCACTCTGGTCCTTGCGCTTGCCCATTTTTCCCGCTTCCAACTCATCAACTTCAAACCTGCCTGTTCTCTTGGTGTTTAGTATACTGTGTCCCGCTCCCTGACAGGTGCTGCTGTAGCGAGATAATCAATGTTCTTCACTTCACCTCTCACTGCTTTCAGTGTTCTGGCTGATCGGTGTTTGTAGCTCTATAGAGACGTAAACATGAGGTTTTGTTCCTCTGGTCATGAAGGACATCGAAACTACACTTCAGTTCAATGTCACATGGCTGTTATTACGCCAAACAGAACATTGTTATTGATTTGACGTGTGTGTGAGAGACACTGTGCTGTAATTAACTGAACCGTACAGTAAAGAGGTGAATATAAAGGCATCCACTAACAAGGACAATAAGGTGTGAGGACAACATGCAGGATTTATCATCCTCAAAAAAAATAAACAAATAATAATAATAATTAATTTTATATATATATATATTTTATATATATATATATATATAAAAATATATACCTTGTAGGTGATAATAATAATAATAAGAAGAGGCAGAATGTTTTAAATATACATTTTCCACAATAGTCTTAATAAATATAGTTTAAATAAAAAAAAATTACAAATCGGTACTTTATCTTATTATTTTTATACTATTAAATTTAATTTGAAATAATAATAATAATAATAATAATAATAATAATAATAATAATAATAATATTTTTTAAAATCTATTAATCAATTACATTTGCAACGATAAAGGAATAGTCTATTTTCCTTCTTCTTCTTTTTAACAATAATTTTTTTTACTTTATTTTTATACTTTCTATATCCTATTTTTCAGTTTCAACCAAACATGTTTATTGTTTCAATAATAATAATAATAATAATAATAATAAAACATTTCAACAAAAATATACATTTTCCACAATAGTCTAACAATAGTTTTATTTTAAACAATGTATTTTATGGCAATTTATTTAATTATTTTAATATCATTAAATTTAATGTATTAAATTATTTAAGAATGTATTTTTTTTATATTTCATTTTCCATACCAAGACATTTGACAAAACATGATTATTGTTATAATTATAATAATAATAATAATAATAATAATAATCACCATCATCATCTTTAAAAATAAATAAATTAAGTAATTACATTTGCCACAATAATCTAATAGTCTATTTCCCTTCTTCTGTTTCTACAATTTAGTTTATAGTATATTATTTTTTTGCTATTTTATACATTTTTTTATTAAAATATCCCAAAAGGTCCAACAAAAATGCTTATTGTTTTAATAATAATAATAATAATAATAATAATAATAATAATAATAATAGTTTTAAATTCCATCTATTGTTTTTATAAAATTCAATATAAATAAAATTATATATCCAATAAATTATTTAATATCAATAAAAAAGAAAGTAATAAATAGTAGTTAGAAATGCGCAAAAACTAATAATAACATGACTTTTTATTAATTAAAACATTTTTGTCAAACACATTAAAAACAGGATTTTACAAGGGATTCTGCTGCCGGTGTAACATTTTTTTCATTTATTTGTTTCTTTTACGGTATCTAGTTTGTTATTCAGTGTCCGAGCTGTAGATAGCAGTGAGCTGTGATTCTTCGCTGTAAAGTGTGTACAGTATACGAACCCTGCGAGAAACTCTTTGTTTCACAGTTCAGCTCTTTGTACTGTACGCTGTATTTCTTTATTCTGTAAAAAATCTGTTCGACAAATCACAGAACCGGTCCAGCTGCGTTACCTCGAGAGCAGAATTCAGTGAAACATTAAGCACGTTTCATGGCCGCGGTTTCGTCTTGTTGTAAACAGGCCTGTTCGGTCGTGTTGTGTTTAAATATAAATCAGGATGCTGAATGGAAACAGACTTACAGTCGCACTGTAATGTTCGTGTTAAAGTGACCTGATCATTAAAATATAACTTCGACAATTTACTCAGAAACGGCTTTCACGTGATTAAACCGCACGGAAGAGACACGCAGCAGAGACGCCGGGCCGGACGAGGTAATTCTAAAATAATTTAGCCACACTCACAATCCACTTATAAAATATATCAAGTAATGGCTTTGACCGGAGCAGATGAGGCCATTTCAAAGCCAATTTCCTTCAGATTCATCAAGCCTGACCATTTCTACAGCCATAATCGTCCACCGGCAGGTCACTTCCATCCTCAGAGAGAGAGAGAGAGAGAGAGAGAGAGAGAGAGAGAGAGACGGAGAGAGAGACGGAGAGAGAGACGGAGAGAGAGAGACGGAGAGAGAGAGGGGGGCAGATGGTGTGAGAGGCGAGGAGTGAATGTGAGAGACACAAAGATAAGAGCAATAGAGAGAGAGGACATGAGATAAAGACAAAGGGATAGAGAGACAGAGAAATGAAGAGAACGGGAGAGACAAAAGGCTCGAGATACAGACATAATGCGAACGTGAGTGACGGAAAGTGGGAGACAGAAAGACAAGAGAGATAAACAGAGAGACAGGCAGACTGAGAGAGAGAGAGAGGCTACGAGTGAAAGTCAAAGAGACAGAAAGACGAAAGCTAGAGCGAGGGAGTTGGGAGACGGACAGAGAGAGGACGAGATATAGACAGAGATAGAGTAAGACTGAGAGTGAGAAAGACAGAAAGGTGAAAAGAAGGCGAAAGACTGAGAGAATTACAGACAGACAGACACCAAGGAAAAAACTGTAAGAGAGAGAGAGAGAGTGTGAAAGAGTAACATGGATAAACAGAGAGATGGGATGATAGAGAGGGAGGTTAGGGGTGAGAATGAGAGATAAAAAGCAAGAGAGAGAGAGAGAGAAAGTCAGAGAGGAAGAGAAGACGGGATATAGTGTTTGAGAGAGACAGTCAGAGACAGACATGAGAGTAAATGATAGCCACGTGACTGCGAGACCAGCCGAGATACAAACTCCTCTTAAATCTCATAAATGATGGAGGGAAAAGTTCTTCAAAATGATAGAATTTAACATTTATTATAAAAAACGATCCACACCTGACACCCGAGAGCGTCACCACGACCACCACGACCCATCACACATCACGCTACAGCCATCGTACACGCGTGGTCAGTGATGTTGCTTAGCAACCAAAGCATACTTTTTATTAAAAAAAAAAAAAAAAAAGAAATCAGGATAAACTGTATGGTGGGAGAAATAGTTATTATTGATATTTGCGATTATTTATTAAACACTGGATATTGATTGTTCCTATAAACACACTGGTGTTAGCGCATTAGTAGTTTTAGCACCATCATGCAAATGTAGTTTTTCTTTCATCTGTGCAGAAAAACAAAGTTCATCATAAAGAATAAGTCGTAAGTGTGAGAGTTTTCAGTCTTTTAAGCAGCATGGTGTACACACACACACACACACACACACACACGTCATCGTATATATATTTACGGCTTACATGAGGTGTGTTTCGTCACAGAAGAGTGAGAATAAAGTGAGCGGGCGAGTGAGCGTGCGAGTGAAGGAGTCCTCGCCCGGGCGGCTCCTGCGGTGCTAATGAAAGCAATTAGATAAAGCTGCAGTGGAGGGAGCGCTGGTGTAATATTAACACCTAATAAAAGACTGATATAAAATTTTATTACACTGAAGTCGGGCTAAATTAAAACACCAGTCCCAGGGGTGTGTAACGAGACGAGGGCGGGTGGACGCCGCCACTGCCGCCGCCGCCACCTCCTGCTCGTCCGCAGAGATTTGTGAAATTAATATAAATGAAGATGGAAACACGTTAAAGGACAAAAAAAGAGGTGGGAGGGAAGGAGGACGAGGGACGTGGGCGTGGGAGAGAACACCATGTTAGCATGACTCCTCCCTGCTCTGGATTACGAGCGGTGAGCGACCTCTGGAGCGTTTCATGTGTGTGTGTGTGTGTGTGTGTGTGTGTGTGTTAGCTTTAATATAAGGAGCTAATTAAAAGTATCTGAGGAGAGGGAAATCGGAGGAGGATGTCGCCGCTGTTAGCCGATGATTAAGGAGAAAGCATTCCGCGGCTACTGTATATTAAAAACAGGTGGCGGCGGTGATCTCGCTGCACCGATTTGCAGTTAAGCGCGCTCTGAAACTGCGGGTCTTCTTAATGCTCACCTCCGCGATAACATCCTCGATGCAAATGTGATGGACTGGAGGGAAAGTTTCAGGAGAGAGAGAGAAAGAGACGATACGAGAAAACACTGTCGTGCGCTTTAATTGCTCAAATCATCCAGATTGTTTTTTTATCTAAGCAGCGTAGCACCGTGTTGCTTTTCTTCCTGGCTCTGTTTGTGTGTATGTGTGTGTGTGTGTGTGTGTGTAATGAGTGGAGCTGAGGAGCTGATAATGGCCTTGTCGGTGGTCGTTTCACTGGGACTCGTGTTTTTTTTACGATGCCCCTCGGCCTCTTGGTGTAATAGTAGACTGAAGGACACCAGCTGCCTAATAATGTATACATTCCGCTCATACGCCTTCTCTCTATCTATCCTCCTCTCTCTGGCTCGTTTTTTTTTATTATTTTTTTTATCCGAGTCCTGCTGTGCATTACCAAAGGATTTTCAGATTTCCACAAGTGGCACCAATCAGCTCAAACGAAGATCAATAATGAGCGAATGGGCACGCTTTATTTGGCACATGAGGCGGATCATTAAAAACGCGCCGCGCTAATTTGACGGCTGACGCGCGCTCTTCACGGTAATGATGCCATCATGAAGATAAAGCGAGGAACTGAGTGTGTGTGTGTGTGTGTGTGTGTGTGAGAGAGTGAAAGCAACACATTCAACCCTTCGTTTCCCATGATTAAAAAAAATCCTAAAAAATCTAATCAATTAACAGCAAAGTCAAGTTCAGCTCTCCGGTGCAATGAGGCGACACAAACAAATGTACATCACTGCTAATGCTGATGATCTTATAGAAAATTACAGATAATGAGCTCATCTACACCAGCGCGTCGTGTCAGGAACGAGCGGCGAGTGATGAAGGAACCGGAGTAGGCAAGAAGAGGAACCAACAGAACAGTGGTTTTAGTACTAGGACGATCATCACTAACTTTAAAGTAATGACATCATCATTATAGACAAAACGAAACAAAATCTAATCTTTTACCTTAAATGTGACATTTGCCCATTGTGACATATTAGATGTACTATTATCACTATTATAATGTTATTACTCAAAAAAGACTGAGGCTGAAATGACTGAACTGACTTAAAAACTCAAACACATCAAAAACCATCCTGAATGGGGATCACTTAAACGCTGGGCGAAAAAAATGTCCGACAGAAACCCAAGCTGTGTTTAATAGTGAAAGTAAAAGCATAAACACACACACAGTGTGATGAGAACTCACATTGCTGGGACTAAACAGCTGTGTGTCCATAAGTAAACCACATGTGAGTGAGAGTCATCAGAAAAAGGGTGAAAGTTTTGCTACTGTAGAGAGCATAAAGATTAAACTTTGGCGTGATGGAAAAAGGTCATGTGACCTGACGAGTCCAGACTGATCCTATTCCAGAGCGATGGGCGTGTCAGGGTAAGAAGGGAAGCGTATGACGCGATGCACCCATCATGCGTAGTGTCCACTGTACAGCCTCTGGAGACAGTGTTATGATCTGGGGTTGATCAGGTGATCAGGTCGAGACTCAGCAACGTTATGGGGCAATAAAATGAAGTCAGCTGACTGTTCATTCAGCTACAAGAGCATTATTGAGATCAGATACTATACTGATACTGAACTCTAGGTCCAGTTCAACCTGAAGGTGATGGTTCAGTGGGGTTGAGTAGAACATGAGTACTTTCACTCCAAACGTCTTCATGCAGCTGGGTTTTGTGGATTTCGCAGTCGTGCTGGAACAAGTTTAAGGAAGAGCTGTATACTGTATAGGTATGGTTACGTCTTTACAAGCTTGCGTAATCCAGTTAACGCTTAGCCGTTAACTTTGAGTACCATTAGTTCCGGATCAGGCGGTACTGATCAAAAATAAACTAAAATACTTTAATCATTTTGTGCTGATGGAAAAATAAATAAATTTCAATTCAAGGCTTGGGGTGCCAATATTTTTTGATAAGTGGGAACGGGGTTTGAGAGCAGCAGTAGAGTGATGTGTTCAGTCTTCCTGCGTGTATGTGTGTGTGTGTGTGTTGCTCACTGAAGCCTGGTCCTGTATTGATCCTGTAGAGGATCAGTATCTTTTCCCCACTGTGGCCACTGAATGGGACAAAAGTTCAATACGGAAAAATCGGCGGCTCATCCGGAGCTCACAAAAGCAATTTGTAATATGGATTTACTCTTACCGCCTACAACGCCTGCTGCTGTTTTTAGTATTTAAAACCTTTGATTGGCCACACGGAGGTGCTTTATCTTTTTCTTTTTTTGAAGGCTTCCCTAGCGCGGTTCGTTCGCGACACAGACGGCAATTTTGCCTAAAATGCGCGCGATTATGGACCATGTGCGGGAATAAACGAGGACTAAATGGACGGCTTGCATTCGATTGAGCCGTCTACGGGAGATTCCAGAGCTGCTCTGACCTGCGCTGGAGTATTAAAGTGCTTCATCTGGCCTCGATCTGACGACTGCCCCGTGAAGTTAAACTCAAAGTCTTGGCTAAAGAGAAAGAATTTTCTTTATTTTTGTCTTCTTTTAACCCACAAATGAAAGGCTACGGGCTTCTGCAAACTGGAGTAAGTGTCGGTGTGAGGTGAAGGTGTGAGGGAGTTGATTAGCCTTCCGTCTCGCTCTTTATTTCTGAGGTGACGGAGCGGCTGGGTTGATCAGAGCGCCGGGTGGTCGATATGACACCTGTCGTAATTAGCCCGAGCTCGTCAGGGAGCAAACGACACATGAAAATGATCCTGGTGTCGGGCATCAGTCGTGCTTAAGCTCCCTCCTGCTCCTCGGGCTTTACCTCTGTGAAGCGCACGCCGTATTTAACCCACCTTACAGACCCAAGACGGGCCTGAATTATTCACCTCGCCGCCGCGCCGAGAAGAAGATGAAGAGGAAGTTGAGAGGAATTTAAATGATTTCAAAGAACTTCGCTCAGACCTGGATTAATTAAGTCTCCAGGCTTTTGTGAAGTTCCTACCTGACGACGTGTTATCCAATCTGATTCCCACGTGCGAGACGTTCTGAAATATTACAAGTCGAAATCCTGGTGTGTTAGTACGAGGTGCCGCCACACGACGCGCTGCGCTAACGGACGAGCCGACGTTGATAACGAGAAAAAAAAAAAACCTTGCGGAGAGAGAGAACCTGAACTTTATAACAGAAACCCAGAGTGAGTCACCGACACGAGAAGAGACGTATGGTTCAGTGTGTACTCAAGTTTGGACTGAGCGTATGAGCCAGAGCTTCTCAACTTTGGGTTTAAAAGAGATATTTACGATCTACGAGGGCCGTTCAGGACTTTTGATGCAGTAAAACAGAACAGCATATAAACTGCGACACTGATCCCAGCGTTTCGCGAGTGCTTGGATACCGTTAAGGTAGAAGGTTTTCTCAGTACGACGGAGCCATGATCGGATTGCCTGCTTCAAGCTTTGTAATTAATCAAATCTTGAACAGAACTTAATAGAAATCCTGGCTGGTTCAATAGGCTCCATGTGATCATTTTGAATGTTAATGTTAAGGTTTGTTAATAATATCTACAGATTTGAGCACATTTTATTTAATAAGGTGCAGATGTTTGAATGTCTGAGCTGTTTGGATTGAGACAGTATTATATAATATACAGTATGAAAATATTAACCGTCTGTTTTAATTTTAACCTGCGCTCTGAGCGCTGAACCTGCTTATCGACGAACGAGCAAAATCCTCGCCTGTCTGTTTTCTATCGGCTTTAAAGCTACAGAGGATCGACGTTTGTGAATTCACAGGTCAAAGGTCAGGCTAGTTAACGTGGGGAGGGGAAAAAACGGCAAGAA
This sequence comes from Clarias platycephalus, assembly GCA_030068275.1. Classification (NCBI taxonomy): domain Eukaryota; kingdom Metazoa; phylum Chordata; class Actinopteri; order Siluriformes; family Clariidae; genus Clarias; species Clarias platycephalus. Next base: position 20,416,530 of record JAQQZT010000019.1, on the reverse strand, counting down.
TAAACCTCAACCTGTACTTCACGCATGTCCAGTGTCCTTTTCCCCTTCGTGTGAGTAACTGAAAATGTGCTGTAAAGTTTCTAAATCCGGAAATATTGGCACCTGCGCAACATTCATTAGGTGTTCTGTCTTTCCTCGAGTCTCTCTGTGATTCATGCTAGAAGAGGGCAGCGTGGAGTACATGAATAAATAAATAAATAAATAAATATATAAATAAACAAGTGTGTGTGTGTGTGTGTTCTGAGAATGCTGGGCTTCAGACACGCCTGACCTTTGTGAAAAGTGTGAGAGATGATTTTTCTGGCCTTTATGCCCGTTCATAGTGTGACACGTGTTGTGAGAGGCTAGAGGCTATACGGAAGCAAGTGTGTGTGTGTGTGTGTGTGTGTGTGTGTGAGAGAGAGAGAAATGCTCACCTGCTCTCTGGCCTCGTCTCTTTCTCCCGCCGCCTCCCGGGCGAGTCTCCGCTGCACCGCTGCTTCTTCTTCAGCGCTCCTCAGAGATCTCAGGAAGGCGCCGGCCTCGGCTCTGAGCTTCTCTACAGTCGACCTGCGACACGCAGGGATCCTTACACAGTGTGCACTTTTAAAGACGTCTAAACATCCGTATCCTGCTGAAAAGGAAATCTGGACTCTGTCTGATGACCACTGATGTACTGTTAAGTGCAAAAGTTTGCACACTCCAATGGTTTTTAAGTGGAAATCAGACTTAAACTTCTATAAATAACAGTTTGTTTTAAAAGTAGATTAATTATGATGCTTGTACTGACAATCTGATGTAGTTTTAAGGATCAAATTTATCCCACAATTTACTACTGAATATTATAAAAGAATCATAAATAATATTTATTTTTAATTAGAAAGGGAGATATAAACTGTTTTTTTTTTTTACTTTAGTAAGATACACTGTTTGACCTTATACGGCTTATTTTATTCAGTTTTCTAAAACATAACGCACTAAATAGTGTATTTATAAAAAAAATAATAATAATAAATCTTTTAAATTTAAAGTATCAAAAGGGGATGTAAACTTTTGCAATGTAGGAAATAAAAATGTTAACAGGGCCTACATGGAATAAAAATAATGAAATTTGCCCATTTTAATATTTTAATTTCATTAATACAAGTTTCTCAGTTTTGCTGAAGGCTATTACCAAATATTATTACCAAGTTATTACCAAATATTATTACCAAATATTATTACCAAGTTATTACCAAATATT
>JAQQZT010000019.1:20383250-20400501 GCA_030068275.1 Clarias platycephalus | reverse complement strand
ATCTGAGCTGCTGGTTGTTAATTGGTGATTTCTGAGGCTGGTGACTCTAAATGAACGTCTCCTCTGCAGCAGAGGTCTTACTTTCCTTGGAAGGTCTTCATGAGAGACAGTTTCATCATCGATGGGTTTCAACAATACTGTTCTTCCAGAGTTGTTGTTGTTGTTGTTGTTGTTGTTTATTAAATAATTCAATAATTCCATGTGATATTTCACAGTTTTGAAAAAAATCCAGTATTGTTCTAGAATGTGGAAAATAAATCACTAAACAAAAAAACAACAACATTGAAGTAGAAGGTGTGTCCAGACTTTTGACTGGTTCTGTACACACAGGAAATTCAGGAATATACCAAAATCAATATACAGTACCAGGTGTGACGCAGATTATACAGCGCACGCACTTGATGCGGTGCATGAGCCTCAATTACACCCGCTAATATCACGGATTTACTCATTTATCATGATCACCAATTCTGATGAACTGCTAGAATTTGTTTAAACTGTTTTATCTAAAATTCTCTGTTCATTATGACTCGAGCATCCCTTCTTGATATGTGGATTTACTTAAACGATGGAAAATTCTTTACCTGAGTTAAATCAGTGACCATAAGAGCTCCATAAGGCGTTATACAGTAAAAGACATGAACGCTGTGTCCTGTCACTTTAAAGATCACGTCCACCCCGTCTCCTCCTTTAGAGTTCAGGGTAGACAGCGGATTACGCTCCACAAAGGAGGTGATGTGGACAGGAAGTTATACCAGAAAATCCACACTTTAGGATCACTGAACCCACTGGGTCTTAATAAGGATTTTGACACGAGCGCTTTGTTATAAATAAACCACAAGTTCTATTTTGTATGATGTCTGATTTTTTTTATATCGCATTCATCTCTATCGCTGCATATTATCCTTGTTACACTATTGTCTTGTCTCTGTCTCTCTGTTTTCTCTACAGATGCTTTAATCCAACTACAGTACGTTTCCTTTTTGGTCACAGGCTCAACTGATTGACACGGGATAATCATGTGAGGTGCTTATAACCTCTGCACGACACCTACCTTCTTCTTGCCTCTGTTTATGCCTTGGAGTAGGTCTCTAGTCCGAAACTCAAATACATTAAAAAGGAATTTCTTTTGTGCGGATGCTTCCTTTCGATTTTTATTTCATGTTATGTCGCTGCAGCACAAACACCAGGTGAGTTGTGTTTTCCTTTTCTATTCTACCTATTTCCTAAATACACCGTACCTGTTTTTGAGAAAGTGCCGCCTCTTCCTCCGCTCCCTGGACGCGGACCTGCAGCTGCTGGACCTTCTCCATGGCCGTCGTGTATTTCTGTTTGAAGATCTCCAGTGCGGAACGGTGACTCTGAGACGAGTTCCTGCTCTTCTGCACTTCGTCCTGGATCTCCTCCAGCTGCTGATTCAGAACTCTGATCTCAGCGTCCCGCTTCTTCAGGAACTCCTCGCACTCTGTGACCTGAAGGTCAAGGAAAAACCAAGTCTTTTTGAATAGTTTTATTTATTTAGTTTCTGTTTACAGTCAGTATTCCAGATTTGTGAATTTTAATATACTGTATGCATCAGAATGAGGACAAAGGTGATTTAAAATAAGTGACTCTGAACGCAGCATGGTTGTGGCGCCAGATGGGCCGATTTCTGAAACTGCTGATCTACTGGGGTTTTCACACACAACCATCTCTAGGGCTTGTAGAGAACGGTGTGAAAGAGAGAAAATACCCAGTGACGGCAGTTCTCTGGGTGAAAACACCTTGTTGAGGTCAGAGGAGAATGGTCAGCTGCCACATTCGGGTCAGAATTTGGTATTAAACCCAATGCCCTGCATCAATGGTTCAGGCGGGTGGTGTAATAGTGTGGGGGAGAGATTTTCTTGGCACACTTTGGTCCCCTTAGTACCAATCGAGCATGGTTTACATGTAGGCATTTGGCAGACGCCCTTGTCCAGAGTGACTGACTCTTTTGTCTCATCCTACATCTGAGCAGTTAAGAGTTGAGGGCCCAACAGGGACAACATGGTGGTCATGGGATTTACTCCTATCTGCCTACCTGAGGAGTGTTCCAGATCGTGTAGATCCCTTTATGACCATGTCATGTCACAGAGCTACAGTAAACTCGTCTCAGACTGGTGTCTTAAACATGACAGTGATGTCACTGTACTCACAAAGTCACCAGACCTCAGCCCAATAGAGCACCTCTATTCGGGAGATTTGCATCATGGATGTTCAGCCGAGGAATTTGCAGCGACTCTCTGATGCTTTTATGTTAATACGGGGCAAAATCTCTAAGGAAGACGGGAGGAGGCACCTTATTGAATCTAAGAGAATTAAGTTAAGTTCTGAAGGCAAAATTAGGTCCAAACCAGGACAAGCAAGTGAACCTGATAAAGTGGCGGGTGAGTGTTTGCTCTTTTAAGAATAAGAAAAAAATCCAACAGAGTTAGAACCTTAGTGTCTTGAAAATTATGCGCTGGCTTTTTTTTTTTTCCTCCATTCTTTTTCTAACAGGACATTCATCATATTTCCAAAACATTTCCCAGATTACTGTAAATGAAGCACCAGACTTTTTCCAGACTTGTGCAAGAATCCTGACATTCGTGACATATTACTGGTCCTGGCTGGTGTTATTTGACCTATTTTTTTCCCCAAACCTTAGAAGGAATGCAGAGAATAAAAGGTATTTTGGTGTAAATGATACTCATTGCGACCGCGCTTTCAGAGCAGATGAATGCTGTGGAGAGGACACAGACACAAAACAGACACAATTACTGTAAAGCCTATCCGAGTCAAACCTAACCACGCTGATCGAACCCGCACCGTTCTTAATTTCGCTTCTAATTTTGTTTGGAATATTTGGCATTCCAGACGTCGACGCTGTTTTCGTGACCTCACAACCTGACGATGTTACAACATCGCCGCTGAAATGTTTTGGCGCTTTTTGGAACCCCGCTTTCTCGTTCCTTTGATGAATGACTCAGAAAGTACATAATGGCTTTGATATGCTCCTCTTGTGACTGTAATAAAGAACCTGTGATTAAAATGGCAATTTCTATTGGCTGATTAACGGACAGGGGCGCCGAGCTGACCTTGGGGCTGCTGTGTCAAATTTATCTGCTTCTTTTTTTCTTTTCTTTTTGTGCTCATCACATGGTGCTGTGAGCTTAATGACTGTGTCTCAGCGCCGGAAACTGAACGAGGCGCGTCAGATTTTCCAGTAGTCGCTATTAAAACCAAAATGTGCACCAAACTGTCCTAATTTCTGTCCCCCCCATACTTCCCCCCGCCCCCGCCCCCGCCCCGCAAAAAAAAAACAAAAAAAAACAGCAGGGATATTTCTTTTTTTCCCCAAAAGAAATAAAGTAGGTTAAAAGGTTCCAGCTGTCTTCATCCTGCAGGGAAATATTCCACGCAGAGTTATACTGAAGCTGAAAAGTGTTTAAAAATAAGTAGCTGAAGAGGAACCAGAGCGAGCACTCCGGGCGATAATCTTTACTTCCTGTGATGTACACATGTCTGTCTATCTATAGGTTTACTGTACCTTCTCCTGAGCGAGGTTCTGAGTGAGCTCGGCCTCTTTGAGCTTCTCTCGGAGTTCGCAGAGGAGCTGTGTGTGCTCGACGTTCTGCTCCTGGAGCTGCTGGACCTCCTTGTGCAGGAGAAGGTTCCTCTGAGTCCAGCGGTCTGCGTCGGCGGCGTGGTCCAGCCGTGCGGTGGTCAGGTCGCCCTGCAGACGCTCCGCACACTCCGTCTGATGCTTCAGCTGAACGCGACACGGAGAAATGAGTTTCTACCAGACTTATAACCACGGCAATTACAAACAAAGCTCTACCCGCTTGCGCCACTACTGCCCTACAAAAGTCACACTTAGTGTTTTAATACATCCATCAGCTCTAACATTATGCCCACCCACGTAATATTGAGCAGGCCCACCATTTTGCTTCCAAAGCAGTGACATGCTGTGTGTTCTGACACTTTTCTATGGAACCAGCATTAACCTTTTCAGCAATTTGGCCTACCGTACAGTACTGTACATGTAGCTCTTGTATCTTCAATTCCTAGTGCACCAGTTTTCCTTCTTCTATGACTTTGTTACTGTATGTTCTGACCGCTGCATCCCACAAGAGCTGCGGTTTTAGAGTTGTTTAGTCACAATTTGTGAAGTGATGGTTCAGAGCAACTCCAAGACTGCAGCTCTTGTGGGATGTCCCTGGTCTGCCGTGGTCAGGACATAAGAAAAGTGCTTCAACTAAGCAAAAACCTGCGACAGAGTCATGGACGGCCAAGGGGTCACTGACGCGCGAGGGGAGTGAAGCCTGGTTTTTAACATATCAGGTGTGGCTTCTGCTTGGTTGGACAGAAGGCCTACAACATGGAACACACTCTTGTCCAGCCTGAAAAACACCCAGGCGTCTCCATCCGCTGGATTTGTGGGTCACCTCTACCCTGGCTGGATGAGCTGGATCAGGTTCGCCTCCACCTACGTGTTGGTCTTATGATACCGCAGTGAGGGAAACGTAGCGGTATCATAAGAAACACTAACTGGATTACTTACAAAACTTATGAATCATAAAATAAATAGAATTAAAACTAAGTAACAATTAAACCAACTAAACTAACAAGCCCAAAGTGCTGATAAACTAACCAGCTCTCTGACTAAAACTAATAAACGTACTGTATAAATGACTAAAAGTAACCCACTATAAATAATCATGTATTTAACAAGTGACCAAACAAAATTAAATTTATGCTAACAAAATAACTGTCACATCAAAAAACATTCCCAATTAAAAAAACTAAACAAAAAACACTGAACCAATCTGTAACTAGTTATGTAAGATGATGACTAAAAACTAAAGCAACTACAAAAATGTAAATAAATAAATAAAGCATTCTCCAAAAATAGAAAAATCAAACAACTCTAAAAATGAACTCTAACTAGCACTTATGCTTTTTATTGCTGTGAAACCGTATAGTGTGGCATAAAAAAATAAACCAAAATCATAATAATATATAAATGGAGACCATGCAACATGGACAAGGGGCGGAGCTTGTGTCAGATTTGGTGACGTTCTTAATTCACATAATTATAGAATATTGTTGCATGTATTAGCATAAAGTACTAATAATTTATTACTAAGATAATTAAGATTTATATATCACCTCCATCTCTTATGTACACACAGCGAGCGGGAGGATCACCTGGCGTTGTGGATTTATATTTATTTAATTAATAGATGCGATTTTAAAATAACTACTTTCTTTTTCCATGCTACACAAATGCTCAGTCGCGTCCCTTGGTGCGCTGGGTGTGTACCCGGTGACCAGCAGTGTGTGTGTTGACCTGTTGCTGGGCGAGCTGTATCTGACTCTGGAGCTGCTGTGTCTTTTGCTGTTCATGGTCCATCCGGGCGTTTCCGTGGCGACACATCTCGCTCAGCTCCTGTAAGCGGGCCTGCTGCTTCCTCACCTTCTCATTAAGCCTGCTGACCTCAGCCTCCTGCAGCCCCAGCTACACACACACACACACACACACACAACACACACACCACACATACACATGGTACCGCAATGCACAAAAGTTCAACATCATCTGTATTCATAGCCTGGCTAAATATTGAAAATTATTCTGCAGCTTCCAAACACACTCATGCATTTTTCATGAATCAGTAAACAAGCGGGCGGCGATGAGCTGCACGAGGGTCAGGGGAGCTTCACACATTCCTCCCCTTCCTCCTCCTCTTCCTGCGAGCACCTCCTGCAACCAGCTCAGGTTTTTTTCTATATAAACAGCTGACATCAGTACAATGATGACAAAACTGCTTAAAAGATTTAAACCTCTATATATAAAACTCCACATACAGCCCCGCCCTTCCTCTCTCTCTCTCTCACCTCCTCCTGCACTCCCTGCTTCTTCTCCACCAAGACCCGAAGCTCCGCCCTCAGCTGCAGAATCACCTGATCTCGGCTGGACACCTGAGTAATGGAAGGCGTCATGATGATGAGTTGGTGTAAGACTGCAGTAAAAATGTTCGGTAGTGTGAGCAGACAGACCTCTTGTTGAGCCGTTCTGTGTTTCTCAGAGATCACAGTGAGCTCCAGCACCAGGTTTCTCTTCTCGGAGGTCATTTTCTGAAGTTCCTCAGCATTCTCCTTCACCAGCCGTTCACACCTCGTGGACTCTTCTTTCAGCTTCTCAATCTCCTTCTGTTTTTGTTCACACTAAACACACAAACATGCACAGCCTCATTCTAAGTGTACAACAAAATGAACACTACGATAATTGATGGATGAATGGATGAATGAATGAATGGATAGACGGGTTGACTGACTGAGGATTTTATCGATGAGTTTAAACAGTATGAGTACCGAGGTGATTGAGCGGATGGGTGGATGAGTAGTTAGGTGGGTGGATGTGGATGGATGGATGGATGGATGGATGGATGGATGGATGGATGGATGGAGTGTTGGGCAGATGGTTGCTTGGATGGATGGATGGTGAGACGGTTAGGCAGATGGATGGACGAGCAGTGTTCACACTAGGAATGGATGGACAGTTGGGCAGATGGTTGTGCAAATTGACGGATGGATTGATGGATAAATGGATGAGTGGTGAGATGGTTGGGTGGATAGATGTATGGATGTATGAATAGATAGTGATATGGTTGGGTAGATGGATAGATGGATGGATGAATAGTAAGATGGTTGGGTGGATGGAGGGACGGATTGATAGATGGATGAGTAGTGAGATTAATGGATAGATGGACGGATAATTGGATGGATGGATGGATGGATGGATGAACAATGAGATGGTTGGGTGGATGGATGGATGGATCAGTAGTGAGATGAATGGATGGATGGATGGATGGGTGGATGAATAGTAAAATGAATGGATGAACAGTGAGATGGTTGATGTTTGGACAGCAGTGAGAATGTTGGGGGGGTGGATAATTAGATGGACGAGTAGTGAGATGAGTGGACAGATGGATGCACAGGGATCACCACCTCGTTTTTCAACTCTGCAAGCTGCTTTTTGGTCTCATGCAGTCGCTTCTGAGCTGCAGACAGCCTGCTTTCTGTCTTGTGTTTTGTGGTCTCGTGTACCTGGAAACACAAAACCGAGACAGAAAACAAGCTCTAAAACTCAAATCTCTTTTTAAAACAAAACATAAAATTTTTACAAACTAAAAATGGCTAATTTCCATTCTAATTTTGAAAAAAAAAAAAAAACATGGTCACTGCCGTCCTTAAGAGTGGCGCAGGCCTGGTTTCGGAATGGTTATTAACGTGTTGAGCTTCTTTACATGCACATTTCATTTAAATCAGAGGAAGGAGAATGAAGCGTGTGCACAGATGCTGCCCCTAAAAATCAGCTAAACCTCAGAAAAACGTCGCTCCCGCTCAGCGCACGTGGCGCTTTTATGGAAAGTGAAAGGTCGTTTGTAACTGTCCGCAGGATTGATGGAGTTAAGATAGCTTCTCGCCCTTCACCCCGCGCTCATGAAGAACGGTTTCGAATGACAGAGCAGCGTCACGCCGGACCGTTTCTGCCACTTTCTTTCCTCTTGTGCCTGCTCGGGGCCACACAAAAGCCCCGTCCAGATTTAATTACCCCTGCTTTCTCCTTCATTAAAGGCTAACCTGTCATCCAATACCACGCGCCAAAGTCTGCAATTTGCGCTAATTCCTGGCGTTTCTGTCTGCTTTTGGCCGCCCGCGCAGAGCTATATTCAGAGAATAATTGCTTTTGTGGCCTATGCAAACACGGTCAGGATCAATCGTAAACTGGCCCTAAATGTTTTTGTATTGGCCATCTGTCTGGAGCCCAGGCCTTCAACGCTGGGGCTAAGCAGCGAGGGCGTGCGACCTGCACCTCACACCGACTCCGCACTGTTGTTCAGGGTAGACGTCACAATTCACTAAACAAAGAAAAAAAAAAAAAGAACTAAATTATTTATACATCAAAGCAACTTAGAAGAAAAATTCCTTTAAAAATTGCTCATAATTTTAGAGTATTGGACAATCAGCAGAATTTTCAGGTCGAGACTGTAATTAATATTCACAGCCAATATAAATCTGTACTTTTACAGAAAAGCATAATAATAATAATAATAATAATAATAATAATAATAATAATAATAATAAATAAATAGTTATATTAAAAGATTTAAAACAAACACTAGAAGATTGAAAAGAACCGGAAAACAGCCTAACTTAGATTTTTCTCTTCGGGCTGATCTGAAGTGTCAGTAACCCGAATCACAAGAACAATCTGTATACTAAAGGAGGAAATCATCTCTGCATGGAATCACCAGGTTAGAAATGTTAATTTCTCATTTATCATTTCAGTTACAGCATTTGGCAGATGCCCTTATCCAGAGCGACTTACATTTTTATCTCATTATACATCTGAGCAGTTGAGGGTTAAGGACCTTACTCAAGGGCCCAACAAAAGTAGACAGAGACTGTAGAACTTTATCATCGCAAAGGTACTCAGAAACAAAGTGCAGTTTAGCTTACAAGTGCTCTAAGCCCTGATTCTATGGATAGATACAAATCTACAATACTATATACATTACGCATGTGAATAATAGAAAAAATGCACAGAAGAATAGAGTTGTGAAATGTTGTACATATAATAAGGAGTAAGTGGTTTAAGTGGATAAGTTCTACAAATGAACATTTGCTCACTTATAAACATTTCAATATGTGTTTCTTTTTTCGCAGATGGATCCAGACTTTTTGTTCCACCCTGTACAGTATATTCACCAACAACGTCGTATATTCTGTTGCTACAAAACTCTACAACATATTTCACAATGTGTTAATGATAAACAAAAAAGTTCACAATCGTTTATTTTCAACTGCAGCATCTACAAGGTCAAGAGCTTCATTCAACAAGGAGCGTGTGTGTGTGTGTGTGATAAACTTCTTGAACCTTAAAGCATATAGTGTTGCTACTGTATAAACAAATGTATATATAAATTTTAAATCTAAAATGTTTTAAATCTTCAAATTCCCAACAAAAAGAATGTATTTAAAAATGGGATACAAAATTAATAGTTTCATTTTACACATTTTTTTTTCAAATTACACGTTAATGATTTGCTAATGAAATAAAATGTAAAATAAATAAATAAATAAATAAAAGGTGATATGAGCACACAAGAAGAATTTAGTAAAGTAGGCTCTGTTGGTTTTTGGTTATTTAAAATATCAAGATTGCACAAACCTCAAAAATCCTCCTTTCTACTGTAAGAGTGTTTCACAAATACCCTCACCTGCGACTTTTTATTCTCACATTCATTCACGGGAAAAACACAGTACTGGCGCTGATTTTATTAAAAAAAAAATTTATATTATACATATAATACAGAAAATGTTTGTGTGCCAAAGAAGCTACATCTGAAGTGTAGCTTCACTAAAAATTTTAAGTTGCTAACTTCAGCCTTTTTGGAGAGATGATTTTATATGTGGCCCCAAAAATGTAAATTTTTCAGTGTTATACTATCACTATAATATTATCACTTCAAAAATTAATCATTTAAAATGCAAATTACTCATATTTATTTGTGAGTAATGATATTGAAATTGGTGTCAGCCTCTAGAAGAGTATGACCTGTACAAAAAAATCTGTAGTGTCCGTAACCATGTCAAGTTCAAGTTGCAATATCTTTGCATTTTATGGAGAATAATTCACTTTTTCAGCTTTATGTCTTTTCATGTGAAAATTTCATCTGAATGACATTTAAGATTATTGAAAGATTTGAATTTTAAAAAGTCACAGACACTAAAACAGAAAAGGGCATGAAATTGTATTTAGCAAATGTGTTCCGTTTTATCTGATAAAAATGTAAATGTGTAGCATATTTACAAAAAAACGAGGCATGGATTGGGAAATAAGAAGCATTAAATAAGAAGCATTAAGTATCATGATAAATAGTGTTATACAGTATGATCCTATCTGAATTTTTTTTTTTACCTACTGTAGGTGAGACACGTTTTAGCACCGATACCATGTTTTAGCTGTAAACATGAATTTTAAATCAGACTGTTTGAAGCCATTTTGAACCTTAAGACGTACATTAAATAAAAATACTATATAGAGGTCAAATAAACAAGAGGATGAAGAAAAAGTGAAAACTTCAAAAGTGCTTGAAGGATGTAGTGAAGTTCAGTCACAAAGTGGGTGAATAAATAAATATCTCAGATTAACCTACACACGCGCAGGATGTATGCCACGTGTCAACACGTGACACATTAGAGCCGCGCATAATGTGGCCCGTGGCAAAATAAATAAATAAATAAATATTTATTAAATAACGGCAGGTGAAATATTTGCGTGTACGAGAGAGCTCTAGAGAGACGCGCATCATATCAGCAGTGCATAATTCCATTGTGTTTGTACATTTCATGCATGCATAATATACTGCATTACACTCGATCCGAGCACATTTAACAGGACGCATCGCGGCATCATCTCACAAAGCTGACATCCGATGCGCGCCGCTGCACAGCGGCTGACATTAACCGCATCGGATCCTTGCATGGGGGCCCCGAACGCGCCGGGGTGCGAGCGCAGCTGCTCGCGGAACGCTAAAACAAAGCAGCTTTTAAAGCTCGTTAATAATGCGAGCGCAGCGGCGGAGAGAGCCTAGCGCGCGCGTGTCGGGTCGCCGTTACACACCTCGACACACCACCTTTGTGTTTAACGACGCTCAGATGAAATGTCAGAGGAAAGCAGAGGAATTTGTTAAGTGCTAAGGATCAATAGCATATGAAGCCAAATTAGGATTTTAAACTGAAGAAGACAGAAAGATGAGAGTGCGTTACGCGGATATTGTGATTCTGTAATACGTTAAATAAGGAATAAAAGTAAGAACTGGATGTAGTTTGTAACTTCGTGGACAATATAAAGTGCAGATAGACGGATAAAAAAAATAAGGATGTACAGTAGGGATGTTTAATTAAGTGCAAATGTGCAATTTTTGGAAAACTGCGGCGATGATTCCTAGTCGTCTCAATACTGTACTTCAGGTCACAGCTTTAAGTCTGACACTGGAGACTCCTTTGTCAATAAACGTCAAATATAGTATTTTACAAAAAACTTCCCAATATGGACGATCTGTGTATCTGTTGCTATAGAAACCCTAACATACTATACAGGCTCATTCATTATAAACAAACGCACTACTTTCAGAGCCGCTGTGTTAGAAAACTAATCAACCCCCTCATGACCAATCAGCTTCCAGAACTCGGCAGCGCAGTATGATCGTACGAGCGTGCTTCAGAGCAGCGGGGTTCACCGTCGAATAAACGTAAACGTGGGTTTATGAACCGCGCTCGTCAGGAGCCGTTGTCATTCCGTGACAGGATCCAGATTTTGTTGATTATTTACCCCCCGCTTAAAGGGAAAGGAGTGTCAGGAGCGGAAGCAGTGAGTCGCGGCTCGACTGGCTCCGTCACACACACCCCACCCCCCACCCCTCGGCTTTCAGACGGAGGGGAATAAGCAGACTGGAGGAACATTACGGACAGGAATCAAGGAGGAGGAGGTATTTTTAAAAATCAATCGGCTGCGTACGCGTCTCCCCCGTGCGTCTCCGCCCGCTTCAAACGCTGACAGAGAGAATCCCAACTGACGTGCAGTCGCTCCGTAAAGAGAGCAGAGAGAAGAGAGGGAATGAGTGTGATATGAAACCAGCCGACAAACAAATCGAGCGACTGTCAAACACATCCAATATTGATGCCCGGGAAAAAATATATCTATAAAAAAAGAGCGCCTTTATCACGAGCTCGCTGTGAGATATCAGTGTGTAGCGACAGTTAGACTGCAGAGATTTAGCACTGATGGCTGTGTGTGTGTGTGTGTGTGTGTGTATAAAATGAGAAGTGCAAAGTCATCTCTCACACACACAAGTTGATTTTCTCACTCTAGGTACTAAGACAGGTGTGGTGCATTGTGGGTAGTGAATCCATCATGGCCGCCGCCGCCGCTGCTGCTGTACCGAGTGGAACCCCTCTCTCTGTCTACGTCAAGAAAGACAACTTCAACTGTCTTATTGTCGTCTCCTCTCGTCTAATACACTCCAGGAACAGACGCTTTTCATAAAATAAATATCTGAAGATTCTATATAAAACGCAAAAGGAAAGTGTTTCCTATCAGCCAGGTGTTCCATATTTAAACCATATTTTGGAGTTAATCGTTTAAAGAACCCCTGAAGAACCCATGAAGAACATGAACCTCCCAAAAGTGTTAACAGGGTCGGCGTGCAGTACAAACTCCAACTTACTGCTCATTATTACCTGCTTAATTACTTCAAGTGGAACCATTTTCTGAGAGCTGAGAACCCTTAATCACTTCCTCGAGAACATGTGAAGAACCCAGGAACATGAAGGAGAATAAATAAATTAATGAATGAATGAATGAATGAAGGCCAGCAGTACAATTCAAGAAAGCAAGATGGAAGATGTTTATGTTATGGACAAAATAGAACTGTGTAAAGAGGAAGAAAAAAAGGAGACTAAATATAGGACAAAATAATATACAAATACAAAAAAAAAGAAGGAAGGAAGACACAATAAAGATCGATATTATTAAGTAAAGGACAAAAGTTCATCAGGTCAAATGAAGGAAGGGAAGGAAGTAACAAATGTGACTAAATGGAAAAACAAATAAAAGCAGGTCAGGAAGGAGAAAGAAAGATAAAGCTAAAAAGAATTAAAAAAAAAAAAATAATAAAAGAAAGAAAGAAAGAAAGAAAGAAGATGACTAGGAAATGGAGGAAAAATTGAGGCAGGTCAAAGGAAGGAACAGGAAAAAATAAAGAAAAAATTAAACAAAAAGAAAGAAAAACAATGACAGTAAATTGTAGATGAAGGGAAAAAAAAATAAATAAATAAAGGCCAAGGTCTAAAAGAACAAAATAAAATGCAGGCAAGTCGAGAGAAAGAAAGAGAGAAAGAAAAAGAGAGAGAGAGAAAGAGAGAGAGAAAGAAAGAAAGACAACTAAGACAAAATTTCAGGAAGTGAAAAAAAAGGAAGAAAAAAGAAGTAAATGCAACAAACAAATGAATAAATGCAGCTAATGTGTTTGTGGTAACCAGAAGGTTGTGGGTTTGAATCCCAGGTAGTCTGAACATGTGACAGTTACATGATTAGATTACACGCAATACACTCCTTCTTACTTTACATTTAAAAAAGACAAAAACAAAGAGATTTGTTCTACCGCACAAGCTGAAAACTAATGTTTCAAAATCAAAACTCTTGTTTTAACTTTTATCCCAGTCTTTGCATAAACAGGATCATCTTCAGATCGAAGCTTCACATGTGCACTAAATGAATAAATGAAGTGACGCGGTCGAGACGGTGACGAGGGGGAACGGGGAGTGCCTCGACCCGGAGCCGCTGGAGCAATAAATATCTGAGCGCTCGCTAAACACCGCAGACGGAGGAGTTCTTTCAAACTGAAGTGTTAAAGCTATTTGTTCAGCTGCACTAATGCAGGAAGTTCGCTGAAACAAAACCTATTATTGTTCACCGCCCCAACAACCCCCCCCCCCCACCACCACCCACTCCCCCCCGCCCCCGTCCTTTACCCCTCCGACAGGAAATGGACAGTGGCAAAGTTACAGTAGTTCAACATATGAGATCAGAGACGAGGTTTTTCTCTCTAAAGCAGAAGCAGATGTCGGGGCTGGAACGCGGCCGGGGGTTCAGACTAACCACCGCGCTGCTTGCTTTAAAAAAAATTAACCTAATTAATCAAGACCTATGGCAGACTTTGTTTCAGATAGATTACATTTTTTCCAGGGGTTATTAGGTTAAACAGATGTGTTTTTTGAACTGTAGAGGAATAACATCTGTATGGATAAACATTCGAGAAAATTAAGTTAACCCGTCTTAAACTCTGAGCTCCATCGGGAGTGAAATAATAATAATAACTATAATCCGGCTCTTTAGAGGAACGCCAAAGCGGATTCGCGGCGTCTCCGACCTCTGATCGTGTGAAATTAACCTGATCGGCTCGGCTAAGCCGCGTCCTGGGAGGTCATCACCTCTGCGCTCGGAGGGATGGAGAGCAGGTTCAGAAACTTGCACTTATTATTATGTTTTTTTTCCTGCAGATCAGAATTAAAGAGAAACGAGAAGGATGGGGGAAAAAAGGAAAAGGAGGGGTGCACGGATGGACGGAGCGCCGTCTTTACCTCACTGCCAGCTGCTCTGCTGGTGTCTCGGAGACTTCGCCTCGCCCTACTTAAAGCCTCCTGCTGCTTGAGAATTTGATCTCGCAGCTGTTGAGATTGTTCTGTCCTTTCCTGTAATTTGGACTGAAGCAGGCCGGCGTCTAAACCTGGGCTATTAACTTTCTCCTCACTGGTCTGCCGCTGAGAGACAGAGAGAGACAGAGACACAGAGAGAGAGAGAGAGAGAGAGAGAGAGAGATAGGAGCTGAGTGTCGTTACAAATCAATATGACGAGGCTTTGAAGTTAAACAGTGAAACAGAGAAACACTGCCTTTTCCAATAACACTGATTCTAACATTTAGGTCCTGAGTAACAGCCATAAGCACCTTTATGAGGTCACATCGCAGGATGAGGTTTACTTAATACTGGAGGAAGGAGTCTCCAGTGTTAGCGCTTTATAACAGTCAGAGGAAGAGCTGTAACTTTTTGACATCTTCCGGACAGAGGAGTAACGTGGTAACATGACAGAACAAAGGAATGACAAAATGAAGGAACTGAAAAAGTGAGATTTTAGATGGATTTAATCATTAAAAGCTAAAACTTCTCTTTAAATATGTCAAACATCCTTCGAGAACACATCTGTAAACAAGAGACAAGCAATAAATCAATGCAGGCAGAAAGAAAGACAGGTGAAAGGATGATGGATGACTGAGTGCAGGACAAAATGATCGGAAAGAATGAAGGAGGAAAGAAAATAAGGAGGAAAGAAAAGCAAGAAAGAAAGAAGGAAGGAAGACGCACACTGTAAATAAAACACAAGCAGGTCAGGGGAACGAGACGCAAAGAAAAGAATGAAGGACAGATGAAAGAAAAATGGTAGGAAAAAAGAATGTGAAGAAAGAGGAAAGTAAGGAACGGAGAATGAAATAAAGAGTAAAAGAACAAAGACGACTAAATGTCGGTAAATTACAGACGGAAATAGAAAAAAAAGGAAGAAAGTAAAACGAAAGTAGGATACAGATATCGTAGAAATAAATAAATAAAGAGAGACAGACAGATGCCTGGAAGTAAAAAAGAAAGAAAGTTGGGAAAAGACTTACTGTAAGAACAAGGAAAGAAAGTTAAAGGATAAAGAAATGAGAAGAAAGAAAAAGAAGGAAAAAAGAAAGAAGAGTAAATAACAGACTAGTTGCAGGTGAAAGAAAGAAAGAAGGAAAAGAGATTGAAAGGCCAAAATAAAATACATAAAGACGAGAAGAAATACAAAAAGAAAGAAAGAAAGAAAGACCACATTAAGGACAAAATTAATTGTATGCATGTTAAAAGGGAAAGGTGCAGAGTTTTCTTCCCACCGCTGCAGTTTCACGCAGGCCTCCGATGCACAACTCAATACCGGGAACGATCCTGCAGTAACACACTCCATCGATCAACACTTTCACACTCCATCGCAAAATTACTCAGCGGCCGCTCTGCTATTCATACCGCACGCATCAATTATTGAAGAGCATTATTATTATTATTATTATTATTATTCAATTTTATCCAGTGATTGTGGTCACTTTTCCATCACGCATTAGTGAAGCTATTAAAGTAAAGGAGCTGACCGCACTTTCAAAAAAAAAAGAAAAAAAAAAAAAAAGAAAAAGAGTAAGAAAAGAGTTAGCCTACGAGACGCAATCAGCGGCAGTTAAAATCAAACGACTTTGTTTTGTCAAGGACAAAGCGCTCGGAAAAAAGAAACGAAACGTCCCTAAGAAAGGGGAAAAGAAAACGCTTAAAGCAAGAAACCAAACCCAATTATAATCATCATTAGTATGCTTCCTTAATGTTCTCATTTATTATTCAGGGAGAGACATGAGAACTTGGATTCATCCTTCTCACACGCTGACGCTAAAACGTATTTAAATGGAGCGCGAGAACCCAGAATCCTCGGCGGGACACCGCTGCTGCAATTAAAATGAGGCGTGTTCTCGTGGGGGCGAAGTGGGCGGGGCTTTACTTCATTTCACTGCGTGTGGAGCGTGTGCCGGTCGTGTGTGTGTGTGGCAACTATAAAATAAGAGAGGAAAAGAAGCCTCTTATTGTTTTGCTAAAGATTTCAACAATAAGCAAAAAAACACTATGACGAGGGGCGTTCAAGTCAAACCAGGACTTTCCTCGTAAATGACGGTGTAAGAGCGACTGACGTTTACGTTCACTCCAAGACATTTTCAAAATACAGTACATGTGTGAAAAAGCCATTAAAGGAGTTCCCGGGAGGCCGGCGTTTCAGACATGGAGCAGGGAGAAATAAAGGGAGTTTTTTTATGCTCATAACTGTGATCTGTTATTCTGTACAATCAAAAGTCACAGTTTGACTTGAACTATAATAATAAAATCCTCTCTTTTATCACTTATTTTATTTATGATTTTAAACTTTTTCATGCATTGCCCACGATTATGGATAATCAATCCAATTTCAGAACATTTCCTCCTCCAGTTTATTTGTCCATTCCAGGCGATGCGGTATTTTTATCTGACAAAAGTGTGTATTGTATTATTGTGTTTTACTAAATAACCAAATTAAAGAAAAACATTTGTTCGACCTGCGCGACACACGCACCGTATTTCAGCACTAACTTTTTACATTTCAAGTGTATTACTAGAAACAAATTATAATTTCATCATTTTGTCCCTGAACTTTCAATATTTTACACTGAAGGATTTCTGTTGCGGCTGCTTTAAAATTTTATTCATCTGGCAAGGAATTGAAGTAATAGGGGAAAAAACAAATAAATAAATAATTTGATATATTAAATAGAATATAATAGAAATATTATAAAAGAATATTAAAAAGAATATCAATGTTTTTTAAAGTGTCGTGTGTGTGTCTATTATAAAAGCTTTATTTATTTATTTTTGGTTGGTTGGTTGTTTAGGTAAAACTGGGTTCGAACAACTAAAATAGTCAAATTATTTATTTTTTTTTAAAGGAGGAAGAAAAAGAACAAAGTATTTGACCCCATTATTATAATGTAACATTTATTATTATTATTATTATTATTATTATTATTATTAT
>JAQQZT010000019.1:20341473-20383150 GCA_030068275.1 Clarias platycephalus | reverse complement strand
TTATTATTATTATTATTATTATTATTATTATTATTATAAATACCATCTCCAGAAATCTCTCACCTCTTTTCTAAGAAATATAATTCTCACAATTCTGTCAAAGAATGAGAAATAATAATAATATTTTGACGTGGCAGGAATCGGCTCCGTTGACAAAAACAACGCTCGTCACATCACTTCACATCACTGTCAGGTCTACAGACCTCATGGAACATCAGCGCCGCTTTCATACGCTAGCAGGTGAACTGGGAATTCCAGGATAGGGGAAGAGTTTAAAAAAGAAAAAAGAAAAAAACCCTGCACTTCCAAACAGCCCCCAGCTCGGAAACCTGCTTCTTCTGATAGCTAAAACAGCGAAACATTTCTGACAACAGCGGCGGGTTTTGAACACCTGCTCCTTTTTAAGTTGTGCAGCGTGAGCCGGCGATGACACGGTAAAACTGCGCTTCTGTGACAACGGCATCTGTGTGAACGAGAGATTAAAGTGTTTTCGCGCATTCTGTCCATTAAAGTGATGCTTATGGGAGTGTGTTTGAGAGAAGGAAAAAAAACAACAACAACAAAAAACAAGCGTATTATTGAAACATGGCGCAGGATTCATCGGCGCAAAACAGGCAGGATTTTAAACTCGGTTCCGTCAAGAAGGGGGAAAAAAATAGGTCTCTTGTTTCATCAAGATGCAGAGCGAAGATTGAACGTGATGGTCGGAGAAAACACTTTTAAATGCAGAGAGGGGAAAACTATACGCTTTTATAACTACTGGTCCGGAGTCCGGGTGCATGGAACTAAAGAAAAACAAGAAATATAAAAAAAATAAAACTTCTGAGATCAAAATTACAGTGATGAAAAAAGACCAAAGCTTTACCAAGTGTTTAGGAATTACTAAAAAACAACTAAACAAAGAAAGCATGAAATAAAAAGTAAATAGTTATATAAACAATTGTAAAAAAAAAACGATTAAAAGACAATATCTACAGTAGCAGTGAAATGTTTGTAGAACAGTCCTGAAGACAAAACTAGGAAATAACACACACGGAATGGTTAGAGCCGTCAGGAACACATCATGGAGCTCAAGCAGCATCTCAACATCTCAACTGTTCAGAGGAGACGGTGCTTCAGGTTCCTTCAGCATTGTTCGACAACATTGAACATCATGAGAGAAGGCGTGTCCAAACTTATAACACTAATGCTAACCATCACAATAAGCTAGTCATGGATTTGAAAGTGCGTGGTGTGGGGCGGTTCTGTCTGGCTTGCGAGGTCCAAGACAAACCACACTATTTTACGATTTATTATTTTTATTATATAGAATGAAATGATCTGAATTTGCTTTTATTTTGAAACCCCTGTGTAGTGTGAGTGTGCTTCATCCTGTCATGTGATCGACCCGAGTGAGGTTTGAGGTCGCAGTGTCACCTGTTGAGTCTGGGGGAAAACTGAAAAACATCCAGAGAAGGAAACTCGTCTGAAAGTCTGCACCAGCAGGAAGATCTCAGGAACGGTGAGGGAACTCGTCTGAAAGTCGGAAAACTTTTAACTATTAATACCCTTGACGCTGGTACTCCAGTCCTGATTCCTGAAGAATTCCTTCAGGTGACGCAAATTGGTATTTTTTAACAACTTTTAAGGTGACCCTGCTGAAAGGGAGAACTCAGAAATAGAATATCAGATTGCTCCGTTTCCAAAAAAGAAATAATAATAATGTAGTGAACTTAATCCTAAATATTATATTGGAGAACTTCAGCTGGAGGAAGAATCTACAAAGGGCATAATAAACTAATTACTTTGCCAATCAGAGTCTCCCTGGGGGAATTTGCTCAGGCTGTGCGTCCGCCTCGGTGCTGGATTGAGTCCCCATTCTGAATCCTGAGACAGAGCGAGACTCGGGGAGAAAGAATCGCTTAAATCCACGGCGAGGTAAAGCTCTCAGTCTTTTCAAGACGTCAATCTGGCAGAGCAGGACGATGTGAATGAGACCAGCCTTTACGGCGTCTGGCAGAAACCAAGCGTGTGTGTGTGTGTGTGTAACAAATTAAAGTGATTTTCAAGGACATTCTTAAAAGTCCTAAGTAGTCCAAAGTGACAGGAAGTAGGTGAGTGAATTTTTAATTCCGTTACAAAAAGGCTTTAACAGGCTTTTCAAAAACAAGAGTGTTTTTTTACGGATGAAGTAAAAAAAAAAAATAAAAAAAAAAGTCGTTCTGACGGGAGGGAAGGTGCGTATTTACAGACCCGAAGGACACAATCTGTAGGCAAATTGAGCTCAGCTTTAATAAAGTCGCTCTCTGATAACACGTCCGGCTTGAAGCCAGACGGAGCTTCAGCCTTCAACATAATTAATCCATTAGAGTGTTTTCTGCGCTCCTGCTTAAACGTGGTCAGCGCGCTGAATGGAAGGCAGCGGCGCAGGAACAATGGACGCGGCGGGCGAGAGAGAGAGAAATGTCCTTTACACACGAGGATGAAGGCATGAAACTTGGCACGAGCTCTTGGAATGAAGAATTCTGTAGTTAAAGGAGGTTACGGTTTATACTGTACGTTATATGTTTTTGCCTTAAAAATATGTTTTCAGTTCAAATGAAACTTTTCAAAAGTCCTCCAAGTTCTCTTAAAAAAAATTAATAAACAAACAATCTGTTTAGTTTTCCTGACCATTCTTCACGGATTTTTTTTTGCTGCACAATTGTTCTTTCTATCTACAGTATGTGCTTTACATTTTCCACTTATGAACTAATACAGCAGTTCTGGTTCATGAGTTCACATTTAGTTACTACAAAAGGCCATCAGTCAGAAATATATGGGTTACCATGGCAACACACAATGCTTCATCCAGCTGTGGCTTCTTTGGGAACGATTGAACATGATTTTTTTTTAGTTATGTTGTATCTGAAATGTCACCAGATATTAATGTCTGGCTTATAAAACTGTTGAGTAAAGCAGTATCATGTCTGTATTGCACTGACCATCATCACGGCTGTGATTGCCCATGATTACCTGCGATTACCTGCGGCACGGCGAATCACAGCCGTGCTGATTTTCAGTAACACTCAAGCTCCTGCGATATTGATTACTATTGTATTATGGGACGAATTTCCCAGTTGGGATTAATGAAGTGTTTCTAAAGGCAAAGTGGTCCAGTTCATGTTTAATTTAATATATTTATTTAAAAAAATATATTAGGAGGGTGGAGGGTTCGATTCCCACCTCGGGGGTCTGTGTGGAGTGTGCATCTTTTCCCCGTGCTTCATAGGTTTCCTCCCACAGTCCATAGACATGCAGATTAGACCAACGGCATTCCCAAACTGCCTGGAGTGTGTGTGTGTGTCCTGCGATGGATTGACCTCGCCTCATGCCTGAAGTCTCCTGTTTTAAGTTCCAGGCCTCCTGCGACCCTGTACCCTGTAGGATCAGCGCTATAGACATAAATGAATGAAAGAATAAAGTCTGTTTTAAGCCCCGCCTCCTCGTGTTTCTTCTGCACATACAGATATGGCAATAGACAACCGCTAACACTCTTGGTGCACACGCAGAGTACAATTCATGTCACGCTTTCCAGAGCGATCTGAGATTTACTTGGATGCTTTAGGACAAAAATCGCTCGACTGAAACCCGGCATCTTTATGCGCCCGCCGTTACGCTGTGAAATAAAACCGGCGCCTCCTGCGTCAACAGAAAAGCTTCAATCCCTGAGCTACAGAAACAATCGCATCGAGTTTGACGATCCATTAGCTTCCTGTGTTGATGGAGATAAAAGGAGGATGTTGGTGGTGGTGCGGGGGGGTGGGGTGGGGGGGATTATTTTGGACACACAGACTCTATAAACGACAAATGTAATGCTTTTTTTTTTTCCTGGAAACCACAGCCGATGGCATTCGGATTGAGGCGTGGGGGGAGGCGGAGAGAAGCTTTTTAAGCTTTCAGCAGCACAAACACAAGGTATCACTTGAATATATAATAGAATCTGAGCTGACACTGGAACCAGAGCCCTGGGTTTTAAGGCCCCGTATCTCGGTTTCCTGAGCCCGGTCTGCACCGGACACGCAATCTTAATCAATTTCTATCCAATTGCCGTCCTCGCCGCAACACCATCCCGCATCCCATCCTTCCTTCCCTCCATCCCTCCCTCCCTCCCTCCATTACATCAACTCGCTCTGTTTTTAGCAGCCGCTCGTAAAAGTGCAGTTAGCCCGATGTCCCCAGGACGTTAATACATCCAACTCAATATGGCATGCTAATGTCCTAAACGAGCGCGGTGCCGTGTTTATTCCGCTCCGCCGCAATGAAAAACTGTCCTCCGGCTCGAGAACAATGCAAACAGATTAAATAAGTTTATACGTACCCGGCGCCTGCTAACTCGAGATGTGAATAAACATACTTTGGAAGAGAAAAAAAAAAAAAAATCACAATGATGTTTAACAAACACGTAAGCGAAAAAACTTCTATAAAACCTACTGTATGTAACGATAATTGTGCATCGGAAGTTATGAAAGTGTCCACTTTTTAACTTTAAAAAAATCTGAGACACTGATACGTCATTATTACAGTCAGACATATAAAGCTGCAGTTTGAATTTATCAGAGATTACGCTTCGCATCATATCAAGCTCCTATTTCTTTAAGTTAAAAGGACAGATAAAAGAGACGCCGGGGAGAAAAGCGCAAACTTATTTCGTGGACTAACAACTAAAACCCCTCGCGATGTGCTGTTAAACAATCAACTTTTTTTTTTTTTTTTACTGAAGAGAAACACAAACACATCTGCTAAACACTGCCCTGATCACACGTCAGGACTTCAGAGACACTTTATTTCTCCAGGAAGAAGAAGATCCGCAATGCTAAGAAAATCGTCACGGCTAACACACGGTCGCGTCATGCAGTCTGAAATGTTCCCCAACACACACACACACACTCACACACACACACACTTGATGTAGCAGCAGCAGGTGACATTTTCAACAGGTACCCGTGTGCAAACATGGCCATATGGCACCTCTGTGACGCCCCATTAGCAGAGCATGACAAGGAGGAATTATCGCACGCCCGAGACTTCATCAAACACGCCGGAGCGCTGCCAAGGCCAGACATCAGATAATGAAGACGCAGCGAAAAACGGGATGCTGCTACAGACAATTAATTAAGTAATTAGGCTAATGACTTCTTTACTCAAGCCCTCTTCTTTTGGCTGCAGATATGAATTAATTAACGCAGCTAATTTAATTAGCCAGGTTGTAATTTCCCAGCTGCTCCGGAGGTTCTCCCTCCTCCTCCTCCTCCTCCTCCTCCCTCCTTATACTGATTCTCGGCTAATCGCCAAGTTTGGATGGCTTCTTCAATAAAACGCCGCCAATCATGCACCAGTGTGTGGAGGAGGAAAAAGACTTCGCTACTGGCTCAGGGAATGGTTAATCCACTGCATCTGACCAAATCCTAATCAATCTGAAATGACTGGGTCCAGAATTATTGGTTGCCCCATAAGGAAACAGGATGCACTATGGGAAGAAGGCGAGCCGGCGGAGGAAGTGTTGATGCTCTGGGTCGATGTTCTGCTGGAAAACCTTCAGTCCTGTCGTTCATGTGGATGTGACTTTGACACATACCGCCTCCTTAAACATTGTTAATGACCAAGTATCATGGAGACGGTGTTCCCTGATGGCAGCGGCCTCTTTCAGCAGGATGGTGCTCCCTGACAACTTGTTCAGGAACGGTTTGAGGAACATAAGGAATTCAAGGTTTCGACTCGGCCTCCAAATTCTTCAAGATCGCAATCCGATCGAGTGACTATGGAATGTGCTGGAAAAACAAGTCTGATCCATCGAGGCCCGACCTTCCAACTTACAGAACTTGATGGATCTGCCACTGACGGCTTGGTGCCGGATACCACACACACCTTTAGAGCTGTCCAGGTGGAGTCTAGGGGCTGTTTTTGGGACACAAGAGAAACTAAACAATATTCAATAGCTGCATCCAAGTTACTGCATGTTTGCACCACCAGGAACTCAAAAGGTGTTAAACCATATTTCACATTACAACACTGATACCCCTTTTTCCACCAAGTTTTTCCAGAGCTACTGTATTTCGGAGCCCGTGCCCAAGCACTGGCCCCCAGACAGAAAAACTGGTTCCATGGCAGCACCAGACCAACACTTTGCTTGGCTAAAACAAACAACGGCTTACACCAGGGGCTGGGGAGGCGGGATTATCACGATCAACTAAACGTTTGTGACCACAATCTTTACGAAATGGACTCAAATGCAGTGAGCAGGTCAAATGCTTTCTAGTAATGATAAAGCCTGGAGAACTGCTGGCAAATCCATGTTGGTGTTCGCCATTCGAGTTCGAGTTTGTTGTTGTTGTGCTTGCCGCTAGCATGTATTTGCTGTGGAAGTAGAGACGTACAGTGATGTGATGTAATGACATGACTCCATGACTCTCATGGAAAAACCAAGCAAGTTCTTAAGAGGTTGGCTATTGAACCAGCATTGACCTACTGTAGCAGCAGACATGAACTACTGTAGCACCTGGTTCACTTTGGTTGAAATGGGGTAACAGACTTACGAGGGCGAGTCCAATAAAAAACTTTTAAAGTGACACAAGTTAAAAGGATGAACGAGAGATTATGTGGAAAAAATGAGGCAACAATGCAAAATATTCAAACGATCCATCCTCAAGCATTTATACTGCATTATCAATAGATACTGTAATAGAGAGCGCACTGAGGATCGACGTATAAATTTATGTTATAGTTTTGGGGAAACTACTAAAAGACGTAGCATTTTGGAAAAAACCTTCAGAAAAGGATTTGAGTTAAATCCTCCGGACTTTCAAAGAACTGAGAAATGCTTGACAGGTGTTGTTACAAATTCAGATTTAACTGGATTGATTGAAAACTGGATTGATTATGAAGTAGCGTTTGTATCACACGCACACATATATACACACACACACACACACACACACACACACATACATGTTACATGTGTGACAGGAAGGCTCCAGGATTTGACGCAACTCTTGTCTAATTTTCTGCAACGTCCGTGTGGTTAAGTACCTCGACTGATCCCGTGTATGTTTGTGAATCCGTCTAACTGTACGACATGCATATGATCAATCATGAGCCATAAAATAAATGTGTTCAAACTATAAAGGAAATGAGAAAAAAAGAAAACAGGACCTCCTGATGGTTATGAAAGAAGGGGAAAAAGAAGAGAAAAAAAAACAGATCTAAATGACATCTGCTATTTATTTATCCAGGAAGGGCCGAGTGTGTATCACGTACGTGCACACACACACAGACACACACACACACACACACACACAGACACAGACACACAACGTTTCCCAGACACATGAATGGTGATGCATGAAATTTGGGAGGCCGAGGATTCCTCCAGATTTTCCTTCCTGGCCTTTCCCCATGAGATCGCACGAACATCTGGACTTCACAGTGCGGCGGCGGCTACCACGACTCGAGCGTCCACAACACGAAGCAAACCGTCCATCGAGAGAGAGAGAGAGAGAGAGAGAGAGAGAGAGAGAGTGATCAGCGTCAGGCGTGAGGAGAATTCAAAATGACGGAGTGAGAGGAGAAAATAAATAAAATAAAATAAAATGGAGGAACTGGGCACAAAAGCACTTTCAGGATGTCACGCCCCCCCGCTGCAGGCCTGCTACTCAACCCGCCTGTCCCTACCCAGCATGCACCGGGGGCTCGGCGGGGATCTGAGTGGAAGGAGCGGTTTGGAACCAAATTTGGTGAAAATGAGCGAGATGAATGGAGCTCGGGGAAGGGTACGGGGGGAGAAGGGGGGTGGGGGGGCAATAGGGAGGCAGTGGGGGGCAGTCTCCTGGCAGTGATGCAGATAGTAAATCAAGGCTAAAAAGAACCTGTATTTTTCATCAGGTTACCAGATGGAGACCGGCCTCATCTTTCATCTGATCGCACGAGAAGAGGGGGCGGGGCATGTTATTTTATTTCTCCCTTTAAAGCCACCAAACCTTTAAATCAGCAGAGGGAGCAAGAAAGCTTTCACACGCGCGTTTGTTTCCTAGCATGCTAATCAACACCGTCTGCTCACGTTATACAACTTAGCATTGAGATCCATGAGATGAGCTTCGCTACAAATGTCGTATTCTGTACATCTAAAAAAAAAAAATTCACTTTTTTTATTACACATTACAGGTTTGTTTTGGAAAATCGATTTCTTTTTTTTTTTTTTTCTTGTCTTGGCCAAGTTAGCATAAGTAACTCATCCTGTCCAGCTGTTTTCTGTCTTCTGCTCTCCTGCCTTGTCCGATCCGCTTTTTTCAAAAAAGTGTATGTATACATAATTTTTTTTATTAAAATAAAAAAAATGTTTAAGACATGAGTGATAAAAACACCAACCCTGACTTCAGCTTTCTTCTCTATGACGTGAAGCGTGAAAACATTTACTACAGTACTGTATGTCTGGGAAAGATTTACACAAAATATTTGGAAACTTTACATAAATTTACAACCACATACTCAGACTACAGAATTTCCTCCTGGTTGCTAGAACTCAGCAGGTTGTTGAATTCAGAACAGAAACCAGATACAGAAATTATTACGGCCCAGTTCTGGTCCACCTCGAACACGTTCATCTGTTCCTCAAACCGCCTGCAGGTCAAACACACACCTGAATAATTAGTGCATGTTTGTCCACTGACAAATGCCCACTGCCTGCATTTGCACATTTATCTCATTCATTACATATATTTTATATATTATATTCTGTTTTCCTCTTGGTCGATTCTGTAAAAGCATGGGTCATCTCCCGCAATTTTATTTTTATTTATTTATTTATTGTAGAGTCTACAAGTTTTAAACAACAAAAATAAACATCTAAAACAAGCATGTCTAATTATTAAAAATGTCTGTCTGTCTGTCTGTCTGTCTGTGCTGAAAGTCAGAGCCACACTCAGGTGCTATCTGATAGAGGAGTTTACGATTCACTGCGGTTTCTTGGTAAAAACGACAAGCTGTGATTTTTGTTTATTAAGACAGAGACACAAGACAGGCGGGTTTACAGCTACTATATTGTACGTGAGATCAGGAGACGACTCAGGTCAGGGACGCCCCACGACATTGCAAATATAATGTAAATACAAAGGGATATAAAGACATTTTCTAGCTTTCATTTTTATATAGAAAGTAAAATAAAGAAAATAAAGGGAACACTTAGTCCCAGTTTGACTTGAACGCCTCTCTCATGTGTATGCATGGTTCAAGTCAAAGTGTTCCATTTCTTTTTTTGAGCAGTATATACACAATGCTCTGGGAAAAAAAATAGCACTGCAATTTACTCCAAACTTCTGGAATGTCATCAAGAGGAAGATGGAGCGTCACAAACCATCAAGCAAAAAAAAAAGTGGTATAAAGTTACGCAACAGCAATGTGAAAAACCTGATCGAAAGCCAAAACACACGAAAGCTGTAATTGCAAATCGGGGTTATTATTCCATCAAATACTGATTTATTAATGTTATTTAGCCAAAGCATTAACACGATTTGTTTACAAATTATAAGCATTTTGTTTAGTTTGAGTTATTAAAGCACTGCAAATACTGCATGATCGTGGATTATTTTAATGTGTTTTGATGATGTAATTTCCTTTATTAAATATACACTCTAAATAACAATAGTTATATTTTGAATTTAGAAGAAATATTGTCAGCAGTTCACAAAAAAAAAAACTAAACACATGTACCTGTAAGAAAGAAACATAAGAAACTGATTATTATTATTTTGCAGCGATCTCTTATCTGTTTCCAGAACTGTGTATATGAATATAAACACAATTATACTGTCTGTGAGTTGCTGAGGTGTAAGAGGAATAAACCACTTTAGCTCTTATAGGGAAAAAAAACTAATACACACTGGAATAAGTGTGCAAGTTGTGTTTTTGATGGTTTAAATGTCTCATACAAAGCTGTGATCTTTTTTTCCATTCTTTTACTCCACACCCCAGTCCAGTAGGTGGCGGCATTTCAACAGCCGCTTGTAAAACTCAAAAGAAGAAGAAGCGATACGCTTGCAAAACATGCTGAGGTTTTCTATTTTCTGCAAAGGCTACAGTGAATTTTGTGGGTTTTGTACATTCTTACGTTTTCTTAATTTGAAAACTTAGCTACAATAAAAAAAAGAAAACTAACAACAACAACAAAATATTGATTAAATTACACGGCCTTAATCGTTACATTCTAGAAATTTGTACTGATCGATTGTGTGAAAAAAAAGAAAAAGAATACAGAAGTTGCATGTTTAATATTGTGTGACGTCCCACAAACAAACAAACAAACAAACAAACAGATAAATAAATAAATAAATAAATAAATAGATAAAAAGGAACAGTTTGAGTCGAGACAGTTTCAGATGAACCCTCGACACAATGCATGTAATATTAATGCTGCTTTTATCCCCCCTCATCTCTCTCTCTCTCTCTCTCTTTCTCTCTCTTGCTCCGCCCCACCTAAAATATTGTTAATCAAGGTTCCGTTTCGAATGACAAAATGCGGCGAGAGGGGGAGTGAGTCGCTGTGATATGATAATTTGCAGCAGATATATCATTTTCTGAATAAAATGCTGAACCCTATGATTAACTACGGGCTCGTTGGAGACGGCACGCTGATTAATTTCCCCTCTCTTCAGCCAACGCCAAGGTCTTCATTCTTTCCCACCCTGTTTTTTTTTTTTTTAAGGGTGAAAATCAAATCAGTTCTTCTTTTTTTAATTTCTGAATAACCTTGTGCCATTCGTCGCCCTCCTTCTCCTCTTCCTCCTCCTCTTCGTCTTTTCTCACCGGAGAACTTTTTTTAAGATGTCTAAAGATCTCAGCTGGTGTCGAAACAGAAAAGAAAAAAAAGAAAGAATGCTGAAGACTAATGAAACATCTCTGTATCGCGTGATGATTTGTAAACTCTCTCCTTCTGAGTAAACGCGGCCGCTCGCTCCTGACGTGTTAAATCCTCCTAAGCGAAGCATCAAAGCGAGTTTTCCTTGACCAGCACGGAGGTAATTGGGCTCTTCGATTTGATATCTCTCAGGTGCGTCTTCGTCGATAAAGCGGGACAAAAGGAATCAAACGTCCCGGCTTGCGTTTTGCTCGGGTTTGTTTGCGAGACGATTGCGCGTGATGAGGGAGGAAGAGCAGGACAGATGATCGCCTAATAACTGAGTCCCCGCAACAAAGAACCCCCCCCCCCGCCGCCGCCACACGTGATGCGAAGAAAGACACCTTGATTAA
Source organism: Clarias platycephalus (assembly GCA_030068275.1). Lineage (NCBI taxonomy): Eukaryota > Metazoa > Chordata > Actinopteri > Siluriformes > Clariidae > Clarias > Clarias platycephalus. Next base: position 20,371,891 of record JAQQZT010000019.1, on the reverse strand, counting down.
ATAAAAAACCTAAAAACCTGTTTATCAAAGTTGAAAAATTGCTGTGTGTGTGTGTCCTCTACAAGCAGGAAGTGCAAATGATTCAAAAAGAGAGAAATAACAAGGGATGTCGGTCATACAGGACAGTTAACATCTTGTCTTAATCTTCTGCGACGTTCAGAAAGGAGTGGAGGACGAGTAAATTAGTGGTCGTGGTTGATCAGAAACAGGCACTTGTGTTGAGCGAGTCACATGACTTCTGGTGTCATTACTTCCTTAATGCAAAAAAAAAAAAGGACCGTTTGTTGTCTTTAGAGCTTCATCGTGTGTGTTTATAGCGGTTTAATTGAAGACCGCGAAAAAAAATCTCAGAAACATGCACGGTTGACTCTGTCGATTTGCCCCATAAATCATCCCGGTGCTCAGACAACTCGTCCAGACACAAATTCTGATGATCGATGACCTGTTTAGCTTTGATTTTTGAAAGCGACGAGCTCGCCTCTGAGACGTCACGCGGGAAGGGAAGAAAAAGAAGAAGAAGAAGCACGGGCAAGACAGACGTCACGTTTTTCTCGTCAAATTATCTCACAAAAACGAGCGCGCCGTTATTAAGGCAGGCCTCCGGAACGCCGCCGGGACACGGGTGGGGTGGGCAGGGGGGTGAGACGGGAGGCATTTTGTGATGCGAGAGAGAGAGAGAGACAGAGAGAGAGAGAGAGAGAGAGAGAGAGAGACGGGACGGATTTGCATTAGCAGCCCTGTAATGTGTGCATGATTTGTGATATACAGCAGTCATCAACAAACTAATTCCTCAGTCCTGCGTGCCTAACACAGCGCTATAAATATTAGCCTAGCAAGACGCACGCGCACACGCGCACGTAAATCAGACAGAGAGAGAAAGAAGGAGAGAGAAATGGGGGACACGAGCAAATGAAGAGCAACGCAGCTCTCGGGGACGGAATTAACATAAACAGGGTGCGTTTTAAATTCTGACTTAAAACCCCCCGTGCTCTTGAGCCGGATTACAATTAGAGAAATTAGAGCGGACGCGGGCGAGCTGTGAATTTTTCATGTGTCCTCTAAATGAGCGAGCGCCTCGGTGCTGATTGGAGACGTGAATTATTCATTCTTAACACGCAGACGCTGTTAGAGATGGAGCAGACGGAGGCGAGGTGTCTCTCGGACTGACACGGTGGCATGACATGCGGCCAGACTCCAGCTGGTGGCTCTCTTCTCCTGTGTGTGTGTGTGTGTGTGTGTGTGTGTGTAGGGGATTCAGAGCTTAAGCTTTGCCAGATGAGGAAAAGAAAGACAGAGAGTAATATCATGAGGGAGGAGAAAAACAAAACAAAACAAGAGGGAAGCCTGGCTGGTGAGCGAACGACTGTTTAGAGCTGCTGTAGCGCAAGTGAGAACAGGAACATAAAAACATTCAATAAAAACGAATACGACATTAAACAAGGCAGAAATAACATGAGGAGAAAAAAAACAAAGAGGCCGAGCTGTTCCAAACCGCCGTGGTGATGTGGTGGATCGCGGTGTCATCAGTTCGGTGGTGTTAAGACCGGCTCGGCTTCATCGCAACATCCGGTCATTGATTATTTATTTTTCCTCCAACTGTCCGACATCACATGAGAGTTTTATTCCTTTAAGGTTTACATATTAGTGTAACAAAAGGCCACGTTCGCATCACCGTCCTGACGTGAATCAAATCTGATGTTTTGCTCTAATGCGACACAGATCAGATTTTTTAGATCCGATACATATCTGATACATGATCATGTGACTTGAATGAGGCTGGTTCGATTAGAATTCGTGCGGCTTTTTGCCTCTGCACGTGCGTAGGACGTCATCAGTCAGCGCTGACAGCGCAGGCGTATCATCGCAGACCTGAAGACAGCTACTTAAATAATATTATAATATCCAATTTTCAATGCACCTCATATACTGTATCCCTGTTAGGAAGCTGGGGTCAGAGGTCAAGGTCAGCAAGAATACAGCGCCCCATTGGAGCAGACAGGGTTAAGGGCCTTGCTCAAAGGCTCAACCGTGGCAACTCGGCCGTGCTGGGGTTCGAACCCCTGACCTTCCGAGCAGAAACCCAGTTATCCTACAGCTTTGAGCCACCACTGCCCTGAAAGAGCTAAAGTGAGGCGTCTGGCTTTCTTCCTTCTTCTGGATTTCAAAAGATAGAGCCGACAAACTGCTTGACATCCTCCAGAGCAACACCCCAAGGATATTTTTTTGTAAAACTGCATCTGTTGTCGCACAAATATGACATGTTTTAACCCAGATGGCGCGAGCAAAGACGTATCGATGTGCGCGTAAGTGCCGTTTCCTGAGTACAGGTCCATTCACTTTAAAGTCAGATAAAAGTCAATTGTAATTGTGAACCGTCATGACATGCAAATCCGATCTGACCAAAGATTTGGAATTGAACGACGTGGCTTGTAATGTCAATGTACCCAAAATCTTCGAGCTCTCCAAAAGGTTAATGTTGCTGCTGATCTACACCTCAGATTCCTCATTCTGGATGCTTGATTTTCACTCCTTTTCCAAACTTGCTGTTTCAGTGTCTGTAGCTTGAAATGAACTGCCTCTAAAGACCCTTTTGAAGAAGTGCATCGTCCTCGCCAATCAGAACTCAACCAGTGGGAATGTTCACATTTGGGACCTTATTGAGCATTTCCGACAAACAAAATAAAAAGAAAACAAGTGTGAAAAATCATTAATTCACGATGACGTCCATAATATTTAGCGACATGAGAGTTACAACACAACCAGAGCTGAGGAATGCTACGTTAGGCGTTAGTGGTTAGCCGCTGACAGCTAACATAGCCTGTTTTAAGAGCTAACAATTGCTAGATTAGCTTTTAGCAATTTAGCTGCTACTCGTTATATTCTAGCGGTATTCACTTTAGCTCTTAAAAAAGTTGCAGAGCTACTGTAGGCAGAACTGGGTGGAGCTGAGCATTAAGCCAGGGGAGACACACCTGAACATCTAAACATGACTAAAAAGTGAGTTTTGCATAATAGGTGTCCTTTAAAGAAAAAAAAGAAAGAAGTGAAAAGGAAACCTGATGAAGGTCAGAGAAAACAGAAACACATGAAGGTGACACGATGAGACCGTTACACACACACACACACACACACACACACACACACACACACACACACACACACTTTGACATTCACTATGAGAGGACACGCGTGTGAAGTCCACGTCGGCGACGCTCGGCCCCGCCTCCGCTCGCCTTTAGCTCCAGCCAGCCGGAAGGAATGATGCGAGGAAGGAAGGAAGGAAGGAAGGAGCTCTGGTATTCGGATGGATGAGTGCAGCGTCAGAAGGAGAAAAAGCCCCAAACGGCGAGCTAAAGCGCTCCCCCATCTTCACACGCTTGATTTCACCCCTTAATTAGAGTCATTCATCAGCGTGGCGGAGAGACGAGGCGGCCGCGCGCCACGCCACACCTTGCCACCTGTCAAAATTACAGCTTTGGCGTCGAGCGCCATTCCTCAAACAGTTATTTTCTACAAGCCTGGCTGCGTCTCACAATTCACTATTTACTACGGTCTTGCCCCTGCTGCTCTCCCTCTCTGTCTCTCTCACACACACACACACACACACACAGCGAGGAGGAGGACGAGGCAGTCATAATGTCAGTGTCAGGCGGTGTTAATAATCATTAAGCTGTAGATCAATCCCAATTAAAGCCCATTAGCAGTTTTATTACACACATGATTATTGTTTTCATAATTCACACAAACACTCGTGTGTTTGTCCTTGACATGTGAGCGGGAAAAAAAAAAAAGGTGTGATGACTTTCCAAACAAAGGATACAAAACAAACAAACAAACAAAATCACATGAGGCTCGATAACAATGAAAGAAAAAAAAAGAGGTCAGTTTATATTTCATTTTTAAATTTAGATGAAAAAACAAGCTTCCAAAGGCTTTTCACACCCCAATGCCATGCTGTGACGGGAAAACAATCAGCGACAGAGTTGCTTTCATATTCTTTTTTCTTTCATTTTTTGTTTTGTTTTACTACAACAGCACTCCTGAGGGGTTTTATTCCTATTAGATCAAAGCAAGTTGACCACAGTTATTTTTATTTAATAAATATAAATTACTTTTATTCTTTTGGTCCATAAAACAAGACGACACTGCAGGCTGCTTTCATAAACGTTAAAGATAATATAAGAAAAAAAGATGAAGACGGAAACTTCACTATGACAACAAGTTTGTGTGTCATGCTGTTATGCATGCGCGATTGTGAAGGAGCTGTTGCCATAGAAACGATAACATATTAGAAAGAGCGCATTAATTATAAATAAAGCTGAACCAATCAGAATAAACGATAAGTACTGCTGTTTCTGCTCTGAGACGCTCGTATAAACCCGACCGTACGGCAGAGCGGCTACTGGACGTAACATGACCTCTGCAACACACGAGATCATAACATTTGAAAAACACCACTCAGTGCATGTATTTGGATTTGTTGGAGGAAACCAAAGAACCTGGGGAAAAAAGAAAAAAAAAAACACCAAGTATGAGGAGAACAAGCAAACTCCACACACACACTGGAGGAGGGATTAAAACCTCCAGCCCGAGATGTGTGAAGTGACCACTAAGCCCCTGACCACTTTTTGAGAAAAAAACAAGAAAACATGGACCAAGCAAATTTTAGAGGACCTAAAGACATCCAGGCCTGGACCATCGAGAAGCATGCATGTCATGAACAAAGTCAGCGTACTGGCTGTCGAGGAAACCCACCCTCCAACCGCCAGCTGAGGACTGAATAAGAAGAATCTGTTTCTTGGCCCTTCATTAAGAAATCCAGTCCAGACACGACGCTGAACGCATATTTCAGACTCGTGAGACGAGCACGGGCGCCCGTCTTAATCGCCGCATTGATCACGTCTTTGTCGTCCTTCGCTTCATTACAGGGTCTCAAATATTCTTTCAGGGCTTTCCTTCCACCTTGGAGACGAACTTTACCTGTTAAAGCACGCAATATAAAAAAAAAACCTAAATCACCACCATCCTAATTACTGGTGGATATTAATAGCTCCGTAAATATTGAACTTTTTTGTCAATTTTCACTTTTTTTTTTTTTAAAGCTAAATGTCCATATATAACCGTAGAGGGGAAAAAAACGCGGCTTGTGATGGTGATTTATTACCGTATTTACCCTACAGAACTGATACCAAAGAAAACACGCTCGCCTGAATTACAGTACGTATAGAGGGGTAACGTCTGAATTTTACATTCGGGAGACACAGCAGTACGTTACTGTACAGTGTACGGGTTTACCTTTACATCCTGTTTTTTGTTTTTAGGGTTTGTACTAAAATGAAAGTGTTTTGGGGACATATTTAGGGTTTAAACTATAAAAATAGGCATTTATAGGCATTTGTTTTTGACTCCGAAGGAACTAGGAACTTAACCCCCATGAATTTCTGGGGTCGACTGTATTCATAAAATCATGATACTGACAAAATCGCAATACAAATCTAACGGGCACCTGGGCGTGGTGATGATATTGTATCGGGGCGAACCCTGCTCGTTCCTGTCCATGCTCTCCGAGAACCAGGTTGTTTGTCACACAGTGTTTTCTAAAGAGTCAACATTAAATCTGATTATGGTATAGAGATAAAAAAAAAATCCTAACCACTGACTCGTGGGTTAATAAGAAACACGGGTGTATTTTTATTTGTCCCTCTCCGCACTCCGCGTCTTTAGACACAGAAGAAGGACGACTCAAAGCTTCGGAAATGCAAACATATTTCACCTTCAATTTAATTTTTTTTTTTTCATAACTCTGGAAGCCCACGAAGGAGATTCAATTAGGTTTTCTGATTGGGGCGCTGGCATTCTGCTGGGTCATTCAAAGGTTAAAGAATTCGGTGCTACAACAAACATGATTATGCCACTGTAGCATTTGATCAATTGCCGTGTTTATCATGTGAGCCTGAGCCATGCCGAGATCTCGAACCCCCCCATCCTGCTGCAGGTAATCGCAGGGCTGGATGAGGGTTTTTTTCCCCCCTTGTCTTTGTTTCGAACACTTCCTGATGACGGGAATGAAACAAACAAAAAGAAATAGCGACGTACGTACAGTATGCAGCACCGGAGCGCGAGTCAATGATGCAGAGAGCAGAGTGCACATTAAATCATTTTTATATAGTGAAGGTACGGGTAACGTAATGTCATTTCCTTCTCTCTTTTTACTGCTCTCTCTCTCTCTGTGTCTATCTCTCTCACTCACTCAGTCACTCCTTGAGAAAGAAATAATCGGATATTTAATTTGATAAGTCATGAGTTCAGGGTCTGTTCTCTTTGCTTCGTACCACAGACGACTTTATTTGCATTAATCTGTAAATTCAAACATCGCCGTGCTCCAGAGATCAAATAATTACCAAAGATGCATATTGGGAATTTTTTATTTTTTTTATTAAAGAAAGAAAGAAAGATGTGTAAGATGCGAACATGACACAATTCAGTTTTTCTGCATGACGTCATTCCGTACACACTCGAGATTACATTACCATCAATGTGGCTTCCATAGGAATTGAAAATATCTTCGATATCCAGATTGTTTTGTATATTGTCAAGCTGTAAATAAAGACTGTGAGCAATAAGCAACCCGAGAAATCCTGTCTCTTCATCTCTAATCACCGGCCCAAACACTGAGGAAAGAAAAAAGAAAAAAAAAGGAAAAGAAATGAAGAATACAGAGAGGGAGAGAGGAAAGGTGAGCGTGTGAATAATGCATGAAGAGTTTTATATAGGGAGTGACGCTTGTCAATCACGGCCGCCTAAATCAGGACGACTCGGATCATTTCCCTGGCAGAGAATCGGGTGTATTTAAAAGAAAAGAAAGAAAGAAAAAACAGACACAAAAGGAGTATTTAGACAGGAGGGATATCCCTGGCTGTGCTTTAATTAGAGCCGCGGAGGCCTTGGGTGTCATCGCCGGAGCCCCGATAACTCGAACGCACGCATTCGATATCTGTATTTACATGCCAGGATCACTGAGCAAACAAGCTCATTTAAAAGTTCATATGCTAATGGATGACATTTAAAGCAAACTTTACACGAGAAAAGGACATACAACAAAAGGCTTTGATTCTTTTCTTTTCTCCTTTTTTTTTTTCTCCCCCTCTTGCTGTGAAACTTCTCGAGCTTTTCCATATTCATGAAAATCTCTCTTATACCCGACGACGCAGACGCTCTTTTCACGTCGACGATTTCGTTTATTCGGACTTAGATAGAAATTGTGAGACGCACAAATGAGACGATTTTAGGAAATGGTGAGTGATCCTCAAGTGTGTGTGTGTGCGTGTGTGTGTGTGTGTGTGTGTGGTGATTACTCTGACTTGGTGATGTAGGTCACCTCAATCACGTGTCAAAGTTACTAACTCTTAATGAGCTTCTAACACAGGTACAGTAGGAGAGATTGGAGGACAAAAAAAAATCATTACATGTGCAAAGTCAAAACATTTAGGACTTAATTCATTACAATTAATTAAAAACATTACTTAATGACAACCTGAAACAGATTGTACTTATAATTTCATCCATAGTGTGAACTGGTGTGTTACAGAAGAGGATTAAATAAGTAAATAAATAAATAAATAAATAAATAGAGTTCTGACGTTAATCTAAGAATTCAGATCTTTTTTCTGAGAAAAATGTCCGAACTCCATCAACCTCTTCTGTATGTTTGCGCAGGTGGAACTTTTATTTGTTTATTTGTTTACTATCTATAAAGAAACATTTCATAAAAGCATGCATTAAGGCTGTAAGGAGTCTCCAGAGTCAGGACTTTGTACCAATTGTAGGTAAATCTGTTTAATGTTTAAAATTTTAGGAGATGATTTTTTTTTTCTTCTTTTTTTCGGTTTCTTGCTAACGTGACAAGCTGCTCTTATTTTTAATCTTATTAACTTCAAAAGAGAGAGAAAAGAGAGAGGGAGAGAGAGGCAGGTGAGAGAACGAGTGCATATAAACCCGCTGTAACATACATGAGAACAGTGTAATGCAACTATAAATAGATAAAAATATGATGTGTTCCTTAATAGATGTTTTTAATAATCGCTGTAGTGTAGTGAGTTCAGGGTCAGAGTGTAGTGTAATAGAGATTTAAACATTTCTGAATGTTAAACTTTGGTTGTGTGAGAGTGACCCCGCTTCATTACAACAATTCTGTCACTGATTGTTTCGATATAACAGCGTGACACGGGGTGTGCTACTCCTGGTCTGAATCTGGAGACAAACAACTTACCAGAATATCTCAGAATTCAAATAAATAATAATAATAATAATAATAATAATAATAATAATAATAATAATAACAAAATAATCATAATGAATAATACGTAATAGGAATAAAAGTTATTTGACTGCTACTACAGACATTTATTTATTTATTTTATGAATAAATCCTGTTACAGGTAATTAATCACATAAAATTTTTATTTATGCTGCAATTTATTACGGGTAATATTTACATAGTCAGGAATTTAAATAAATATATCATCTTTTCCAGTATTTTCTATTGGCCTGAATAAATATGACAGAACAGTAAATGATGCATTTAATAGTTAAACATCCTGTTAGAAATTTCAATCGCATTATGATTATTTTTTATTTTTTTTATCAAATTGTGCAGGCCTGGTATAGAAAAGGAAATTTAAAGACGGAGTCCGTTTAAGAATACAAGATTTACACATATGTGTAATGAAATGTGAGACACAAAACACTTTTTGGAACTGTAAAGAATCATATTTAATTATGCAAATTGACTTGAAATGTGTTAAAATCAGATGACGTCCGTCTTCCAAACTGCTGTGCTATAAAGAAAAAAAAATGTCCAGTACCACTTTGCCTTTCTTCTTTTATCGTGAAATCTGTTACTTTTTGTTTGTGCGTCTTTCCTTTCAGCTCTGAGTCAAATGTGTTTCTTCATTAATAATTATAATGAGCCTACACTAATGACGAAGTACAACTTTTGGAAACGCTTGTTAAAATGACTTCCTCCTCATTAAAACTTATTTCACATTTATTTTGAGAGGATTTCTCATGTTAGATTATTTTTCTTGTAACTAAATTAATAGTTTAATCATCGCTTAAATGTTTAGGCATTACAATGATTATTGTGATTATTTGGGGTAAAATCCTTTTTTTAACGAGGTCTGAAGTTAGTGCACTCGTTCAAATACAACTACAACTTTAAGAAGGTGGGAAGAATTTAAAGACAAGTCTGTGTATGTTAGAGATTGATAAAAAAAAATCACTCTGCAACTATTTTGATACATATTGCGATTGTGATTTAAATTGCAATATTTAAATATTAAATGTACTGTTTTGTTTTCAAACATATTTCTCAAATCAAAACACAGGTGATCTCACTAATGGATTTGCTAATATTTATTTATCACCTTAAAAGTAAAAAAAAAAACATTTACTTAAATCGACAAACCTGACATCAATTCCTGACTTTGCGTATATAACCTGCAACCAGCAATTTCCCTCAGGATTAATAAATATTTATCATATAATCTGTAATAACAGACTTGTCAGACTTTTGAGATTACATAATTGTTCAACAGGTTCATATTGCTACAGTATTTCGTTTTTTTATTCAATTATGCAAAGCGGCACTAGTGTAACTGAAAGTTCCTATAAACAAATGACACGTTTATTTCACGTAGGTCTTAATAACCGAGTCCTCAGTCTCACGTGAGTCTGCGTGGGAAACGTTATTTTGGTTTTGTTATTCCCCTCTGCAACTCCTATGACTTTTCCTTTTTTTTGTGTTTTGACACAAAAAGAAAACCACAATGTCAACCAATTGGAGCTCGCTTAAGCAACCTTGATGATCGATTGGTGGAGCGTCGGATGAAGCCGGGCCGCGTATCTGCAGCCTGCTGTTCAAACTGCTCATTCATTAAAACATGCTCTTCCTTATTGATTTTGGCTTAAGTAATGAGAAAGCTTATCCAAAAATCTTTAGCGTTTGGGCTCAAGTTAAGGAAATCGATGGCACCGTTTCCCATTTGAACAGCAGATGTGAATTTTATGTACAAAAGACAAGATAAACCCAGAATCACATAAATCAATAAGGATTTGCCGATGCGACGAAGACGTCGTGAATTGGAAGAGAATTCGGAGTTAATTAAAGCTAGATGTAAACATATCAAGGCCAATTAGCGTATTTTATTTTTTTAAATATGATTAATCAATTCTGAACATTTGAAAAAGTTGCCCAGGTAGAGCCGTGATCATCAGCCACAATGATCGAGATCATCATTTAGCTCCACAATGAATAAATCTGATGATTTAATTAATTATTATTTTCATTAAGACAACGATAAAATATTAGACAATTTCTAGGAAACAAAAACCCACTTGTGATATTATTGTAAAAAAATATATACAAAAACTTTTCCTTAATAATACATGTTTTACAAAATGACACCACTATATAAAAAGTTTTAATCCGTCATTAGATTTAAATCTTGTGTTGTCCCCATAACCAAGAGGGTGTGGCTTATCTGATTGACAAGAATAAAAAAATATGTATATTATAAAAAGAAACACAAGCTAGATAGAAAAACCAAAGCTGTTGACCTGGGAATTCTTCCTTCTCTTCATCCTCCTCCCTTCAGTGCCAGCTGAGCTACGTCGCTAAGCTACATTTCCCAAGGATCGTTTCCGCTCTCATTAATATTCATTCCAGCGTGATTCCGAGTACATGTGCGACATGACGAGGGTTTGATGTACGCCATGTCTCGTGCTTTAACACCACATTTCCTAGAACATGAACACGCTGAAGACTTTCTCTTGTCAGTCTTCAAAAATAACACATGTGGCACAGAGACGCACGTGTCTCATTCCCCCCATAACACCCCCCCCCCCCCCCCAATCCCATCCCTTCTTCCATCTCTCCTCAACTCCCCCAACCTCAAAACATTCCATAATGCAGGATTGGTTTAATCACATGTAAGGAATAACCAGGTTCTCTGTGGAACAGGCACACCTTTACAGCTGTAGAGATAAGAGTGTCTTTTTTTTTTTTTTTCAGAAGAGCTGGAGATGATGAGGTGACGTGGAAAGATGATGTAGATCACCATGTTCATCCAACGTTATCATAAAAGCTTCACACTTTTTACGATTTTAAATCTAATATTCGGCATAAAAATGAAAGAAAGAAAAAGTGCCAAAAGAGAACTCAACGCCTTAATACACCAGCTGATTAGTATGAATTTTTTGAACTTGATAGTGGATATCCATTTTTTTCCCCAAGAGAAATGTTTCCACCAGAGGATTTTTTTATTTTAGGAACTTACGCAGCGCAGCATAGCAACCTTCTCACAAACCTGGGCCATCCAGGCAGTTTTTCAAATCAGGAATCCTAAACCTTCTGAAGAAACCAAGCCAGCCAGGTATAGGGTTCCACATCGTGAACCCATTCAAAGAGAAACATTTCCACCGGAGGATTCCATCTTTTTCAGGAGCTTACGCAGCAGGTACACTTCGACCATACTGTAGCAACCTTCTCACAAACCCAGGACATCCAGGTAAGTTTCCACATCAGGGACTATAAACATTCTGAAGAACCCCCAGGACATTCAGGTATGTTTCCACCTCATGAACCTTCTTAAAGAACTCACCAAGCAGGAATAATGTCAATCTAGGAACCTAATTCAAGAACCCTAAAAAAAAACAGGCATATTCCCACCACATGTATGTTCTCAGGAACCTAGCATATATCTATATCTGAAGGTTTTTTAAGGATTTTTTTTTTTTTAACTGACAACTGATGAATTCTTTTCAAGAAAAACATTTTCACCACAGGTTTCCATCTTTTTCAGGAGCTTACAGGTACACTTCCACCATAGCTACCTTCTCATGAACCCAGGATATCCAGGTATGTTTCCACCTTAGGACCCTTTTTCAGGAAATCTCCCAGCAGGTGTAATGTCACTCTAGGAACCTATTCAAGAAGCCAGAAACATGAAACTGGTATTCCCACCTCACATATGTTCTCAGTAACCCAGCATATATCTATCTCAGAATTTCAGAATTTCTTTTTACATGGCAATTAAGTTTCATTCTTTCCAAGACAAACATTTCCACCACAGTTTCCATCTTTTTCAGGATCTTATACAGTAGTTACATTTCCACTATAGGAACCTTTTAAGAACACTTAAACTTAAAACAGACTTGTTTTCACCTCAGGAGCCCTAAAACTTCCCAAGAACATAGGACATCCAGGTATTTTTCCACCACAGGGCCTCGGGATGTTCTCAAGAACCCAAGACATCTAGGTGTTTTCCACCACAAGTACCTTCTTCAGGAATTCACATTAATTTAATTTCACAGAACTATCCAGCATGTCTATCTCAAAAGGCTTTTGCAGGAATCCAGGAACAAGTGCAATTCTACAAAGGAAACATTTAAGAATGGATAAATTTACAATGGATCCTTTTCCAATAAAGTTTTCCATCAGTTTCAGGGACTTGCACATTATTAAACTCAGACAGCAGCCTGAAAGCTGCCATGTTTCCACCACAGACACACTCTTAAAAACTCTGGACCATTCTCGTCTCCCTCAGCAGGTTTTCTCTGAAGCTCAAAACAAGTACACGTCCACCACAGGTCCGTTTCTCGAAGACAGGAACATCAAATGGGTGTGTTTTCACTACAAAGAAGGTGGGAGGACCACAGTTCTTGGTTTCTTTTTAGTTCCTGCTGCAATTTTTATATTTTCTAAAATGTTTTTAACCTTATAGCGACTGTTTAGCATGTTAGCCTACCAACTGAGGTGCTAAGCAGTTAGCGCTTCTTTACAGGTTAAAGTCAAAGTGCGATTTAAGTAAGGCTGCTTCGAGACATTAGGATCACTTTTAAAGTAAACCACTTAGACTAATGGGGTGCCTTCGAATGCTATTTCATCTTTTGCTTCCCGTCCTGCGACAATATTCAAAGTTAATCTGTTTTTCCCTCTACTTAAGCCGGACACCTCCATTTGCAATTCGGATGAGATGGATTGTAATTAGAGGCCAGATCATTTTACACACACAATCAGACTGGGGCGCAGGATTGACGAATCAGCAAATCTGATGAATTATCGTTTCATGGCGACGCGCTCCCATTAGGCCATGTTGGTGTGCTTTTTAGCCTCTAATGCACGGACCTCCAGCTCGGTTCCAAGCGCACGTTGCCATTAGTGAGCGTAATGGACACTTCTTATGCAAAGTGGCCAGGAGCGAAGGCGACACGGCAGAAATGGGATTAAAATATTGCAACCTCCTCAAGATTTGAGTGAGACGGCGGGCACCAGGGCGGTGCTTCTCTCTCTCTCTCTCTCTCTCTCTCTCTCGCTTTGAGAGAGGACAGCGGTGCTCAAAAGCAGTCACTTAATCATATTGTTTGTTCCTGTGATGCTGAAAACCTGCTTACCTCAAATAATACGACCAAACAACTTTCCACAAACTTTCTTTTTGTTACTTTTGGCTGCTTGGCATTTCCAAAAAGCTTAGATTCTGAAAAATTGGTCTTTGAAAGTTTTACAGTCATGTTTTCCCACGCCCCCTTTTTATTTTGTGACATCACCATTATCACCTCCCTGCTCTTAATGCTGCTGACTCCAGAAATATGGCAACGGTTCATGAAAATAGGCAATAAATAATTTAATAAAATTACACACTGTGCTTCAGATGAGAAAAAATCTAATCCTGTAGAATCCTTCCATAAATATTAAATAAACAAACAAAAATAAAATACTCCATCATCTGTTATACTCTTTCCCCTTCTGTTTGGGCTGTTACTATTAAACCAAATGGCTATTGTTTTATATACAGTATATATAACACATGCACCAATCAACTACAACACCAACCGCTGCCAAGATGAAATGAATAATATTGATTATCTTGGCACCGGTCGAGGAGTGGCGAGTGAACAGTCAGGTCTCAAAATGGATGTTTTGGAACAAGGAATAATAAGCAAGTTTAAGAAGGTTAGTGACTTTGACGTGGTCCAGATTGTGATGTCAAGATGACTGGATCAGCATATCTCCAAAACAGCAGGACTTCTGAGATGTTCTTGATCTGCAGTGGTCAGCATCTAGAAAAAAATGTATCCAAGGAAGGACAGTCGACAGGTTCATGGGCTCCCAAGGCTCATTTATATGTGTGGAGATCAAAGACTACTCCATCTGGTCCGATCACACAGAAGAGTTACTGTAGAACAAAGTGCTGAAAAAGTGAATGGTTTCAAAAGATAGGAGACAAAAACACACAGTGCATTGTAGTTTGTTGCATAGTTTGTTGCACACCCGGTCAGGGTGCCAATACTGACCCGTGTCCACCACCAGAAGCACCAACAATGGACACATTCAATTCAATTTTATTTGCGTAGTGCTTTTAACGACGGTCATTGTCACAGCGCAGCTTTACACAATCAAAAGAAAATTACGAAATGTGAAAAATGTGTATGATTCAAAATGATCATAGTGTCCCTGATGAGCAAGCCGAGGGCGAAGGTGGAAAGAAAAAACTTCTTGAGATTACAATAGGAAGAAACCTTGAGAGGAACCAGACTCAACAGGGAACCCGTCCTCATTTGGGTGACTTGTCGGAAAGCAGGGATTGTTCGCAGTCATACTTTGTGTTAGGAGGCTGGAAGTTCAGTCCACCAACAGATGATGTCTTTAAGTTAATATGGAGTCCAATACACTATTGGAGTCTCAGGTAGACTGTAGGAAATGCCAGTCCATACTGGACATCAGAACTGGGCCGCAGTGCAATGGAAGAAGAAGGCCTGGTCTGATGGGTCACATTTTCTTTTACATCATGTGGATGGCTGGTGTGTGTGTGCGTTGCTTACCTGGGAAAGATCTGGAACCAGGATGCACTATCGGAAGGAAGCGAGCCGGCAGTGGCAGTGTGATGCCCTGGGTGATGTTCTGCTGAGAAACCTTGGGTCCTGCTTTTCATCTGGATGTTACTTTGACACACACCACCTACCTAAACATCGCTGCAGACCAAGAATCATGGAGGCGGTGTTCCCTGATGGCAGTGGCCTCTATCAGCAGGATAATACCCCCTGACACACTGCGCACGGTTTGAGGAACATGACAAAGAGTTTGAGGTGTTGACCCGACCTCCAAATTCTCCAGATCTCAATCTTATAAAGCATCTGTGAGATGCGCTGGAAAAACAAATCCAATCCATGGAGGCCCGACCTCACAACTCACAGGATCTGCTACTGACGGCTTGGTGCCAGATACCACACACACACACCTCCAGAGGGCTAGCGGAGTGCAGGTCTCAGCGGGTCAGGGCTGTTTTGGGGGCACAAGGGGAACTACTTTACATTAGGCAGGTGGTTGTTTGGTGTATATAAATATTGGGATATGCCTAGACCTGACAAAGAAATATCATGATTTCATGTAATTACAAAGGAAGCTGTTTTTCTTTTTTATGTTGTGTGTTTTTTTTTTATGTGATATTTCTCAAAGTCTAAACAAATCTTTTTAGTATTACATAAAAACAAAAGCTTTCATAAACAGTAGCTAACGAGCACTTGCTAATAAAATCAATATATTACTCGAATGGTTGCCCGTGGTGGCTCAATCATCTTTCAGCTTGATGAAAATTACGCTGTCTATTTAGATGCAAATACAAATTAGCTCTCGCCGTTGTGCAGATTAGAGAGAGCTCTTAGCGGGGCAAAAAAACAAGAGCGTCTCTTCTGAAGAGGGCATCTGCGTCCCGCTCTCAACATCCTGCAGGGAAAAGAGCGATGGAGTGAAGTGAAGAGCGCGAGGTGCCAGTGCCAGAGAAAAGCTGGAACCGTGACAAGCTTGGAAAAGAGTCCCAACAGGCCACATTATGGATTAATTAGCGGGTGAGTGAGTGGCACCTCTCTGAGGACGCCGCAATAGCCCGGAATTACGGTAAATAAATAAATAAACAAGCAAGCAGACGTGGAACAGCTGATGACGTTCGAGTCTAATGATATTCGCGCCTCATTACAATTACAAGGTACACAAACTGAGCACAAAAGGGATTCATTAGCGGTATTATGAGTTCATTTAAATGCGGGAATAAAAGCAAGGAAACAGACGTGTGACAACGTGCTGGCAAACTTCCAAGCTTTGATCCTGATGCACGAGTGCGCTCGAGAGTCCCTGACGCGTTGCCAAGGTTAACGATATTATTGCGGTTATTTGCATATTTAATTACGTTCCTTGTTAAGGATAAGTGCTGTTTATTCAATTTGCTCCGTTTTGTTCCCGGCACATTTTCAATAAGGCTCAATAAGGCAGACTGGCAACAAGATTGTGTATGTGTGTGTGTGTGTGTGTGTGTGTGTGTGTGTGTGTGTGTGTGAGAGAGAGAGAGAGAGAGAGAGAGAGAGAGAAAGATGGTGGGTGTTAATCTCAACATGCATTCATCAATTCAATACAACAGATGCTAACAATCAGCTGCTTTCTCTCAACAAGATCTCCTCAATCTTTCATTATCATTTTTCCATTTTAGCGTAATTATCCAGGAGCTGACTCGAGTCTCGGTCCAGGGGGCCGACGCGGAGGATACGTTTAATACGTCACCGGTATCGGCTGCACGGGGCTCTCATAAAACACGTTCTCCGGAATTAAGCATTTTCTGATTAGCCAAAGGCTATTGGACTTATAAATTATTCATCTCTTCTTCACAATGGAGCATTAATCAATTATGAAGATATAAAGAAATTAAACACGGGGGACGAAATGGCCTTTTCATATTAATATGCAGACACGTGGCAGCGCTACCGCTTCCCGATCAATACTTTCCTGATTAATTTGGACAATTTGCCCGACGACGTGATCGCCGTACGAGCCGGCCGGCATGTTTGTTTTGACTCGGATTTAATTTTTCATAAGAAGTAGGAGGAACATCACCTTTTCCCTGCACTGCAAGTCTGAAAGTCGGGGCATCATAAAACGCACAAGCACCTCGAGGGATCGGCGTCGACGGGAGTCACTGCGATTGGTTTGAACCTCGTGGCACTCAAATTTGTTTTTAATGCATTTTTAAAGTTTTATTGGCATTCAGGTGCACGTGGGGAATAGAACTCATCCATTCAAAGTGCCGACCCTGTTCGTATTAACAGATGAGGCAAATCTGGTGCAACATTCGGTCGAGACGCAAAGTCCCAAGAAATACCGTAGGGCCTGGACTCCAGGCGGAGATGCTACTGGGGTAATAATATAAAAATGAAGCAGGAGGAAAACAATAGTTTTACATCTCACCTGATAGACATGAGCGCTCAGAGAGGCAAAAATAAAATCAGTGTAATAAGAAAATTTTAATACAAGCTTGATCCTTGATTTTTGAATATATTACTTTATATTAAATACTATTTTATGTTATTCATTTAAGATACAGCACACCGAACATTTCGTTTTCTTTAAAATAATATGCAGGAAAAAACTAAGTATTTTTAAATGGTTCTTACATAGTTTATGTACGTTTAATTTATACAAATCTCTTAATCCATGATGTAATGTTTCCCACATTTTTTTTTTCATTTAATCTTTAAACCTATCTGCAGCTGTATATAACTGTTTAGTGGGCGGGGCTATGGACATACACCGATTAGTGGGCAGGGATATGGACAACCAATGATTAGTGGGCGGGGCTATTGACAAACAGTGTTTAGTGGGCGGGGCTATGGACAAACACTGCCATACCCCTTTTCCACCAAAGTGAACCAGGTGCTAGTTCATGTCTGGTGTTAGTGCCGGTTCAGTAGCGAACCTGCTAAAAACCGCTTTGTTTTTTAGTGGGCTAGAGAGTCACGTCGCTATGTCACTGTACGTCTCTATTTTCCCGGCAATGCTAGTGCAAAAAAAATGCTAGTGCCAAACAACCACGGCAAACTTCAATATGGATTTGTGAGCAGTTCTCGTGGCTTTATCAAAAAAAACAAAATGAGTTGCATTAAAAAAATGTTAGCCTGTTCAGGCTAAACGTTGCAAGCACTGCTACTGTAACAAATTTGGCTGATTTTAATGATGATAGAAAATGGCGGATGTCATGGGAAAAACAAAGGTTTATCATGGGATAAACTCCATGTGCATGTGCTCGGTGGTGAATAGCAGCAGAGGGACTCTCCTTGAGTTCTTGCTTCATGAAGTAGACCACTGGTACATCTCAATTCGTTTGCTTTATTCAAACCACTTCCGTGTTCATTTTTTGCGAAAAATAACCAAGGATTTATTTTCCTGCCATCACGAACAAGCCAAAGGCCGGATGGCAGATTATTAAAACTCTCATACAAACAAAAACAAGCGGTGAAGAAACATGTGTCACTATGTCCTTTAGCCCGTCTTTAAGGTGCAAACATTTGCAGTACTGTGATGACATCTTGTCGCAGTAATCCTCATCACACCGGGTTTTCATTACTTTCACAGTTTTCTTCACTTCCCTTCATAATAAAAGATAATTAGTGCGGACTGTCAGGTTCGTTCCGCGTAATAATACGTGTTATGAGCACTTGTATCTTTGTGCGTATTACCCGGAGCCGTGAATGGAGCCGCTGATGAGGTCAGAGGAAGTTGCATAAAGGATGCGGTGCTATTATTCACCTCCATTACTCCGTTCTTTCTGCTCTCATTACCGGTCGAAGGCAACATTAAAAATGTTTATCTGTTGGCCTTTAAAAATGCGCAGATAAATCCAGGCTCGGTTAAAGGCTCTGCGTCAAAGGCTGAGCACTGAAATAGAATTAGAGGTCGTAATACTGCGTTCGTAATCCGCAGGTGATGCGGTGAGAGAGAGAGGGAAAGAAAACACTTCTCGGGCCACTTTTTAAACGTTTTAAAGAATGTTATGCCGTTTTGGTTCAAATAAAAGAAATGCTGTGAGTGTAAAAGCCGGAGTGTGTATATCAGTCTTACGGGGTTGGTTTAAAACTGGGTGATGTGATGTTTAAAACATCGATATTGTGATAAATGATATCATGATGCACTTTATTGTGATATTACAGGTATGAAAGTGTAGTGAAGACCCAAAGGAGGGACGACCAAAGGAAAAAAAATTATAATCATGAAGGAGTCTGAACGTCTTCACGATGCAAGTAAAATAAAACACTCTGGAACACGGTGTTAAGGAAAATAATCAAGTCCACCGCACTCGTCTATGAGCACGCGCTCCCTTTCTGCTTTATTTGTCACTTATTACAAGTGTGAGATATACGGCGTAGTAATGAGCGGTCCGCTGGGATAAATGACTCCGGCTTCAGTGCGACTGTCGTGTCCTTCTCCGAGCTCTAAGCACGCTCATAGTGCGAGATCTCATTACTCCAGTGTCCTGGCTCCTCGCTGCTGAAATACGCTTCTGCTAAATGACTACATTTAAATGTAAATGAGACATCAGTAGAAATTTGTCAACCGGGAGAAAATTTCAGATCCTGTTTCTATCGGAGCACAAACGTAATTTACTGTAAAACCGCAGCACGTGTGCTCGGGGCTCGTATCGGAGAGGAGCGGAAGCTTTTTAAAGGGATTTAAAGGAAAACACAGCCGTGAAAACATTACATACTGTATGAGTAGAAGTTAGTGGAAGTCTGGATCGCAGCCATCCTGAAGAACTAAAGGTTATTTTTCAGGCCGTTTAGATTTTCCCCCTATTGTGACCTCATATAAGAAGAGCCCCTCCCCCGGCTTGTTGCTTAGCTCTGCTATTCTCAGAAGGGGCGTGGCTCAGCATTAGCTCATTTAAATAGACACTGAAAAACTTGGGCGTTTGGAGTAGGAGTGAAATCAATTAAAAGTGTCTGAAGAAATGCCATCAACACACACACACACACACACAAAGCAGAAGTTTCAGATTGACGCCACATTTGCGTTGAGTTACTGCAGACACGTGACTCGGCTAGTTAGCGATCTTAGACAGTGTTAGCATGAAATATAAACCACTAAAGCGTCGCTGTATGGCTCGCTTCAGCTAGAGTTGGGATGAGGGATAAATCCCACTGCATCACTGCAACACAGCATTGTGGGTAGTGTAGAGAGGTTTGAATTAAACAAAAATTTTACGAGCATTTTAAGATTTTTTAAAAGAAGTTAAAATTAACAAATATAAGAAAGTCTTGGTTGTATGCAAGTTTTTTCCCACTTAACCTTCCCAGTGTTTTTGCCTTCGGAAGATTCCCAGTATTCCCAGTTAAAGTATTCCTAAAGCCTTCTGAACCCCAGGACTCCTCTTCACGATTAGATCATACCTAACCCTCATTATTCTTTTAACACTTTGTGCTGCTCGCCTTTACTTCCCGCTACACTGTAATGAGTTACACTCAGGTGTCACTCAGGACTCGTCCTCGTCTCACACTATGATTCGTTATGATCTAATTACTAAAACATGGTGTTCTATAAGGCCACAGCTGTCACAGCGAGGTCAGGAGTGCAGAGTGTGTTCATCAGGTTAGTGTTTTTATTACTGAGCTCTTAGAGTTATTAACCTGCTGGACTCTTGAACTGGATTGAAGTCTGTAAGAAGCAAAACAACGCAATAACTTGTAATCGTACTAAAAAAAAAAAAAAAAAATTATGAAAAATATGACATTACATTATTAGAAAAATAGTATAATTATTATAACTATTATTATTACTTATTAATCACTGACAGCTTCAATAAATAGAATTAAAAACCAAAGTTATTTTTAAAATTAAATAAGAATTTGTACATTTCTTATTATTTTTGAAGCAAGCTGCAAAATGTTCACAAAATCGTGACATGAGGAATAAATCATGTAGAAGTAATCAGCGAGACGGTGGTGTGAAGCCGAGTCGCCGCCCTTTACACTGGTCATGTCCCAGTAACACTGAAGTGTTTTATTCCTCTTATTCAGCAGGGATTCGATTGTGTAGCAACATCTTAGTAATTAAAGCACAACAGGGCAAAGAATTTCATCTATTTACAGTTACACTTACCGCGGATCGTCCAGAAAACAAAGACGTTTGGAGCGTTATAGAGAATTAACGAGGGGACAAAGTTAAACAACTATGTATCGCTTAATCGATAGAAAGTTAGACAGATAAGAAAAGCCGAGTACTGTACAATCCTACACTGTGTACAGGACTGTTTATGAGAAGAGGAAAGGCATGGATGGATGGATGGATGGATGGATAGATAGATAGATAGACAGACGGACAGACAGCCCCTTGGTGTACTGTATGTGTTTTTCTCACAGCGGATCAGAGTGGGTGTAAATATTTTTTTTTATTTATATAAGAAAGCTTGAAGAAAAGAAAGGCGAACTAACCTGCTCAGTGTGTGTGTGTGTGTGTGTACAGTATATGTGTTCGCTTCTGTACCACGCTCTGCTTACACACCTCTTTACACATCTCCTCCAGAGCTCCTGCAACCCTGCTGCCCTGCAACCACACACACAAAACACACACAAGTTTAGGAATGTAAAAGAAATGCCCATGTTTCTTCGTATCCGTATCGACAGGTTCAGACTGCAACGTTCTAAAAAATAAATAAATAAATAAATAAATAAAATAATAATAATAAAAACAGAAAGCCAGAGTTTACGTGAGGTTTTAATGCCACAACTGTCTGTTTGTAAACGCACACACCGCAGACAATAA
Source organism: Clarias platycephalus (assembly GCA_030068275.1). Taxonomy (NCBI): domain Eukaryota; kingdom Metazoa; phylum Chordata; class Actinopteri; order Siluriformes; family Clariidae; genus Clarias; species Clarias platycephalus. Next base: position 20,350,254 of record JAQQZT010000019.1, on the reverse strand, counting down.
AGCAACCGTGAGGTTTAATTTGATGACACTTCATAAGGAGGAGTGGGAAGGAGATAAAAAAAAAAAGAAAAGAAAGAAAGAAAAAAAAGAAAGAAAAATCAGGCAGAAGTTGGAACCTCCGGGGCAGGCGATGTTAGCGATTCGTCACACGCGGCGAGCGTTGTGTAATACATAACACATGCAAAGCTCAGAGCGCAACGCGGCGAGTAATATCGCCTCCGCCGCTGCTACAGCGTGCTTCTGTTTAATAGAGATGGTGGGGGGGGGATGGGTGAAGGTGAAGCAGCTCCTCTACCTCATTCTTCTCCTGGATTCTGTGAGACAAAAGCATCTTAATTTCCTCTTCCAGACGTTGAATAATCCTGGTTTTGGTCTTCAGCTGATTCCGCAGATCCTCCACCTGAGCCTTCATAAGGTCGCCTGCCTTCTGCCTGCGAGGGAAAAGGCCATGGAGAATATTTAAAACAACCTTCAGATCTGAAAAAAAAAAAAAAAAAGTTAAGAAGACACTGTGTGTATATATATATATGCTGTATATACACACAAAGCAGTAGCGGCTAAAAATAACACCAACCGTGCTTCTCGAAATGGTGTTATAGTCGGGTAGAGCGTTATGAAAGTGACATTTGAACTAAACAAAAAGCCTCAGAGCATGGACGAGCTCAGCATCAGTTAATTCATTTGCATAAGTTTTAATGGAATGTCTTTAGCTAAAAACAAACACATTCTCAAATCCACGTCCTGAGAACTACACCGCATTATGGATGTGATGTTAAGCTCCGTGGATTTTAAACACGACTACAGACTTGTACCATGAAAGAGACTCCAGTTGTAGATTTGACATTTTTGTAATTAATGATTTTAGATAAACCGGCACTGACGTCTCAAACTGAGCATCAGAATGAGAGAGAAAGGTGATTCAAGTCACTCTAAACGTGGGGTGGTTTGCGTCAGTGCCAGACGGGCCAGTCTGAGTATTTCTGAAACTGCTGATCTTCTGGGATTTTCAAACACTACCATGTCAGAGAATGGACTGAAAGAGAGAAAATACCCTGTGAGGGCAATTCTATGGGTGAAACGCTTGTTGATGCCCAAAGGTCAGAGGAGAATGGTCAGGCTGGTTCAAGCTGATAGAAAGACAACAGTAACTCGAGGAACTCCTTTCAGCCTGGAACAGGAAACTGAGGCTACAATTCGCATGGACTCACCAACTTCAGACAACAGAAGATTGGGGAAATGTTGATGAGTCTCAATTTCTGCTGCAACGTTCTGAATTTGGTGCAAAACTCATGAAAGCATGAATCCATCCTGCCTTGAATCAGCGCTTCAGGCTGGTGTTGGTGGTGTTGGTGGTGGTGTGATGGTGTGCGGTACATTTTCTTGCCACACATCGAGTCTCTTAGTACCTTTGAGCATGGTTTAAATGCCACAACCTACCTGAGTAGTGTTCCTGATCATGATCACGATAACGTAGCAAGTCACAAAGTGATCATCTCAAACTGGTTTCTTGAAGTTCTCTGTACTCAAACGGCCTCCACAGTCACCAGATCTCAGTCCAATATAGAGAACCTTTGGGATGTGGTGGAACGGGAGATTTGCATCATGGATGTTCTGCAGCAACTGCGTGATGCTGTCACGTCAATCTGGACCAAAATCGTCTGCCTCCGGACAACACCACAACCAGGAGGGACAGCGTGCATCTCATTAGTAGTAAACCGTACAGCAACATATGAAATGTAGGGGGCTGTAAAGCTGTCTCTCACCAGTCGAGATGCTGCCAGTTTGCCTCTAGCTAACTTTTTGCCTATTGTTTGGTCTGTGATATAATAGGTCAAATGGGAATAAAATATTAAGAAGCAGAAAGAAATAGATCACCATGGATCGCAGCAGAGCCAGACGTACTTTGGTCAATAAATTGTTTTACCTTCCATGTTTATACAGTATACTGGGGCAAGGACAGGCGTCCAATTAAATGGCCTAGTTGAGCTCTAATCATAGCTTGATGTCAATGTACTGACTGTCTAGCCGGTTTCATATGGACTGAAAGAAAGAAGCCTAGCCTCCAAAATCCACACCTTCACGTTTGACTAAAGTTCAACACGTGCAAAAACAAGAAAAAAAAAAAGCTAGTGGTATATTTGAAGAAGCTGTTAAGCATGGTGGTGGGAGCATCACGCGTTATGGCTGTTCCATCCTCAATGAAGAAGGAGGAGAATCTGAGAACATCAAATCAGCTAGATTGTTGCAGCTTGGACAAAATGGATGTTCCAATAGGACAAACACACATCCAAGCCTGGTGCGGAATGGATAAAGCAGACTAAGTTTAAGTTACTAGAGATTCAAACCTATGGAAAGTGTGTGGAGTAAACTTAACAGTCGGGTCTGTTCTGCCAGGGCTGATCAGTGGGCAACCATACACACAGATCACAGAAATGTCTTCAAGCACCATGATGTTTGTCATATCTCCCACTCGCATTCTCAGCACTTGCAAGAAGTATACTGTATATGTATATATTTATACATGAAAAAAGTCTAAAAACTGCTTTAAAACTTCTCCCACATGAAACGAGAACATCCTGTTCTGTCAAGATTAGTGTTCGCCTAAATACTAAAATATTAAAAGATAAACATGTACACTTCATGTCATTTTTGCTTCCAATAACACAGATACAGAAAAAAAAAAAAGTAAATACACCCTTGTGATTTTATAATAAAAATTTACTTTCAGTAACTAATAATAATATGATTTTCAGTCTACATTAGGTGAAAATGAAATGTAAAATTTGTGTCCCTTATGAAACAGTTACTAATCGGGGACTATATTGTAGGGAGAACAAAAAAAACTAAACAAAACCCCAGAAGCCATTATCTGGCCTGGAAAGAACGAAACTGTTCCAGATGTGATTTTATTTTCTCGCTAATGACACCTTTCACGGCTTGGTTGCGGTTTCAGAAGGTGATGAGCCTCTAACGAGAAGGTCCTAATGAACCTTAATGAACCTAATGAATGTCCCGATCTGCATTGTGTACTCTGGATGATTTTTTCCTTTTCTTTTTTCCTCTCTTTTTCTTTTTTCGAGCCACGTGTATGATGCAGTAGCTGGAGCGTACTTTACTCGGGCTAATTCTGTGCGGGTTCTTCGATTCTTCACTCTCCATCCGGCATCATTACTGTCACAATGTCATACGCAATGTTACACACACACACACACACACACACACACACACACACACACACACACACACACACACACACACACACACACACAGAATAGGAGCTCTGACATGCAGTAAACACACGACACACTGATAAATAAAGACGGCTGATGCACTGGTAAGAACGTCAGGGCGAGAACGTTATATAACAACGACATCATGATGAATTACACGCAATATTTACAATATATACGATACACTTGTCTGAAATGGCAGGGAGTTTTTTTTACTGTTTTTTTTTTTACATTAAAAAAACTAAATTTTTACATTAATAAAAAAAAAATTGATATATTTGTGTGCTATGTTTCATCATTTGCAAAGTTTAATTATTTTTTAGATAATTACATTCAGTTTTCATGATGTTAAAAAGTTTAAAACATAGGAAAGGTGTTTTTTTTTTTTTTTGCAAATTAAGTTTTTCCTTCCTCGCCAGTTTTACAAACTACAAAACTCTGCTTTAACATAGTATATTTAATTTAGTTTTTTGTTTTTGCACAAAATGTATAGTTTTTTGTACAGATTTCTCTCATTAAATTTTTTTTAATCTATGACAAATTTTGCATGAAAAACTCCCAATTATTTAAGATTAATTGTATTTAAGATTTTACAGAACTGTTCTTATTTGTCCCTTTCCTCAGTATTTGTTTAAGAAATAATTTTCAATAACAATAAAGATCAATGTGTGTAATCACATTTTTGAATGCTTTAAATTTGTGCTAATTTTAATTTTAAAAAATGGGATTTACAATTAATTTTTCTTTGTTTTTAGTGTTAAATTATTAATTTATTTTATATCATGATTACAAACTCTGTTTGAAATGAAGCATTTAATGTTAAATTTAATGTAAATTTTTGTTCTGAGCTGAAATGTCCTGAAATGTTTTAATTTATTTATCTATTTATTTATTTGTTTTTGTTTGTTCGCTTATTCATCCTCATTCATGCTTTCCTTCGTGGATGTGGCTTATTTAATTATACAACTTTCTTAAATACAAATAAACTCTGAATTTATATATGAAATTTTTATTAGTTTGTTTGTTTGTTTGTTTATTTGTTTGTTTAATTATTGGAAGAAGAAAAATGTTTTAGTAAACAACCATTTTTTAAGTCTTATGTCATTTATTGCTTTGACATTAACTACTTGGACACGTATTTAATTAGTTTTCCCAAAATAATAATTACAATCTGATTGAAAACAGCTAATTTATTGTTACATTTGTTTGATGAATTTATAAAAATCTTTAAATATTTTTACAATTTATATTGTAAAATATAAATTTACAATATATTTACAATAAGTAAATATATTGTAAATTTACAATAAGTAGTTCTTATATATAGTATACATCTATTTATATATAGTATTACTATTATATAGTTTCCTATATATTTGTCCATATTTTTATAGTAAAAATAGAAGTATAATTTTAGATTTTAGGATGAACTTTCAGCAAACTTGATTAAAATTGTGATAAATGTGCAGAAATGTCTAAGTATCGTGATCTGATTATTTGTATCATATCGTGCACTGTTATGTTTAATCACAGTTCAGTTGTAAATTGTGTACATTTGTGTATAATGAAGAAGTCACCCTCATCATGTTTGTTCTATGTAGGAAATCTGCCGCTCCTCCTGCAGTCTGAATCAGTAAAACAGAAAAACAGTGTCGTGCTCATCAGCGGCGATAAACAGGCGAAGGTTTGCCGGGTGTTTTGGCAGGTTTTGGACAGCTGATCCAGCGAGACCAGGCGGCAGGAGAGAGGGAAATGAACCGACGGAGCGCTAGTTGAAGGTTGAGGAACCCGCTGAGCCCGTGTTCCTCGTCTCCCGCCGAGGTTCTGAGTAGCGCGCGGCCCTCGAGTCGCTCCTAAACTTCTCTGACAGAGCAGGCAGGCGGCCCGACTTTCCTGACGAGATCTGCTGAGCTGCTAGCGACAGCTGTCAAGCACCGTGCCATCAGCAGTCACAGCCTGTAAAAACGCCTGTCTAAACACTCTCGCAAAAACTATATTTCTAAAACAAATCCACGCTAATCCACGCTTTTATTTGAATATGTAAATCTTACTTTATAAAAAAAATAAAAAACATTAAAAAACCTCTTTTTTCCCCCCACCTGCCTGTCGTCCTGCGCCATCAGACGGAGATGGATAAACGTGTCACAAAAAAGCAAAGAAAATGCCGAGGGACGACGCCGTGGAAGACGCTTGGCACGCATCAGGAAGAAGAAGAAGAAAAGAACAGCTGAGGATTGAGGATTTAGGAATCGGAGGCGCTGCTCAGAGAAGACGCTGGAGTCTGGAGGACTTCATCAAAGACAGAAGTTTGTAGGGACGCCGTGTTCTTTTTAGCATTCTTTCATATTATGGCCTGAGCTTTTCGTCAGGGAACTAAAAATCTGCTACGTTCAAATGAAAGAATGTAAAAGTGGCGTAAATAAAATCTGACATTCTGAAAGTCAGGTTTCACAAAAAAAGCAGTGTAAGGCACTGGAGGACTGTTGCATGCTGGGTAAAAAAAAACAGCTCGTGTCTCTGTAGTCAGGGACTCGGACTCCTGGACTGCATGGAAAGAAAAATGAATGAGGGAAAGGAAAAGTGTAAAGAAACATATAAAAAGAAAGGGACGATTGTGTTCTCAACTGATTTCAGAATGTGAGGGGCAGAAATCAAAGAGCAAGGGCAGGAAGCGGGGTGAAGGGGGTAGTTTTAGGAGATGGTTGCATGGAGCAGGATAGTGGGAGAAGAGGGAAGCAAGGGTAGGAGAGGTAGGGCTGGGATGCAGGGGTAAGAGAGGTAGAAAACAGATGCAGCAGTAGGATGAAGGGGTAGGAGAGGTACAGTAGTAGTCAGATGCAGGAAGTAGAGGTAGGAGAAGGCTGCAGGGGTAGGAAAGGGTGGAGGAGGATGTAGGGGTAAGCAGAGGTAGAAGTGGCATGAAGGGGTAGGAGAGGTAGGAGAGGTAAAAGCAGGGGCAGGGAACAAGGGCAGGAGTAAGCTTAGGAGCAGGACCAAGGTTAGAAGAACAGACAAGGAGCAGGATCAGGGTTAGGAGCAGGGAGTAGAGTGTGCAACATCAAAACCAAAAAGAAAGTCCAACCTCGGTATACAGGGCAGGACGCCTTCACGGCACACAGCACACACCTCTGACAGGCAGCCAGTGGAGCTCAGGGGCCGAGGGAGGCACACAAATCGACTCCTGCACCCACAGGGCATCCATTTAGCCCATCTGTACAGCATGTGTGTGTGAGTGTGTTTGTGTTCTCGAGAGAGAGAGAGAGAGAGAGAGAGAGAGAGAGAGAGAGAGAGAGAGATGTCAGCACATCAGCGGTCACGCCACCTCTGATGCCAACACGATACGCAATTAATCATTCATCGTGACATGCATCTGCTCACATCCATCACATCACGAGCTGAAGCCGGCCAAAAAGTCACCACACCGGCCATCAGCCCTCGCGTTCACTCCCCGAAATAAATTAAGCTCAAAAGTCAAAAAACTGGATTTTATTTAGATTTCTGTTAATTTTATCAGCTATCAGACTTTTGGAACTTTTCAACTAAATAAATAAAATAAAGTAAAATAAAACAAGCATCCTTTTGACCTTGTTCTTGTTTTTCAACAAATCAACTTTAAAAAAAAAAAAAAAAAAAAACAACAACGCTCTTCAAACAAATTACAACTGCCTCACAATTACTGGTGCAATTTGCACACTTTCGCACGTTAGCGGTTAATACGTCTCAGAAACGCGAAACACAATTTCTCCGTTATGACATGCCATGCTAAAAGCGGCGTTTAAAAAAATGGCATCCGTGGAGCGGGATAAAATTAGAGCACTTAATAGATTACGTGGCGTCGCCCTGACAGATGGTACAACCTGTTATATTTAGCAGCTAAGTGTCTTAATGATCGCTGGCTCGACGGCGTGCATTACAGGAAACGAGACGAGGGGGTAGCGGCAGTGCGCTCCGCTGGCCGTGAAAACGCTGTCGCGATTTTTCATACTGTCACTCTGCTCTATTAGCGAAGCCTAACACAATTAGTTATGAATATGCAGTAATAACATGCAAATCATTCCCCCTTACCAGTTGCCCCCGGGCTGAGGTCCGTGCCTCCCCAAACCCAATTCTTTCTACATCATTACAGCAGCCTGGTATAATTCATCACAAAGGGAAAGAAAAGCAAACCTGAACAACCCCCCCTCCTCCCCCCCCCGCACCCCACACCAGCCCCCAGCCGTTGTGCCAGCGAACGCAACCGTTCTGCAACTGTTAAGCGCGTGGCATTAACCGCGCCGTCGCATCGCGCCACTTCGCCGCTCTGCCACTTGTGCGCGTCTCCCTGGGGTAATGTCAGGCACGACATCACACCCTGCCACAACAATTAACCCTCGTGTTAATTAGAAGGAAATGTCAGGAGCACAGATGGTACGAGCTGGCACGGTGCCAACGCACAGACTGCTGCTGAACGAGCCTGACAGCTGCTCCGCCGCTCCAACCATCCGACACACGTCAAAACTTTACAGCTGGGAGGCACTCGATAAGCGATATGTGTACGTGTACCTGCGTGTGTGTGTGTGTGTGTGTGTGTGTGTGTGTGTGTGTGAGAGAGAGAGAGAGAGAGAGTGTGTGTGAGTGTGTTTGTATGGGGGTGGGGGAACTGCTCAGCTGCACAGCAATAGGGACTGTCGCTTTTGAACGCAACGCAAGAACGGCTTGGCCGGGCACAGACAGGAACAAACAAACGATCTGAGAGAGAGAGAGAGAGAGAGAGAGAGAGAGAGAGAGAGATGGACGCAGAGGGCTGGAAATCATTATAAAAAGTTAAAAAGAGTTTTTAAAAAAAGTGTAAACACAAGTTTCAACAAATAAACAAATAAACTAGCCTTCACGATTCTATAACTTTGTGGCATGAGGTAACATTAGATATATTTATCATTCACTTGCGACTGAGAGTAAGTTTAAAATAAACAAATGAATAAACAAACAAAAAAACAAACTAATTCGAAGTTGTTATTTAAATAAATAAATAAATAAATAAATAAAAGTGGAAATCAAAATGGTATAGTTTCAATAAATACAAATAATAATAATAATAATAATAATAATAATAATAATAATAAATCGTTATGATTCTAACTTAATGGCAGGTAAATCATATATTTGTAATATTTCCTTATGCTAAAGTGTAAATAAATGAGGAGTGCGGCATCACGCAGTTAATTATGTGACTCGACTGACTAAAAGCATTTAAAACAAATATATAAATAAAACCATGTGGTTCAAAAATCTAAAATAAATAAGCGTATGAAATAAATACAGGTTGTTAATCTTCGTATGAAGTTCCACTCGTGTGTGTGTGTGTGTGTGTGTGTGTGTGTGTGTGTGTGTGTGTGTGTGTGTGTGTGTGTGTGTATGGTCAGAGTTCACTAACACGATACTGGTTATTTATTCTGAACAGAGGAAAAATATGAGGGGAGGTAAAGAGACAAAGGGAGAGAGAGAGAGAGAGATGTTTAAGACATTGGTTGGGCTCTGACATTAAGCAGTGCAGCGTGCGGAGCACGGCCCA
>JAQQZT010000019.1:20290386-20306672 GCA_030068275.1 Clarias platycephalus | reverse complement strand
TTTTTTTAAAACCCAATTCTGATTTCTCTCATTTATATCTTATGAGATACTGTATTTTATTATTATTATTATTATTAACAATATAATAGTATATATATATTGTTATTATTAATAATAATATTGAATAAAGCCACTTATGAGAGAAGAGATGAAAGTAATGAAGAGGAGAAGAAAACAAAAGAAAAAAACGTAATCTAAACAGAAAAAACGAACAAAAAAACTATTCAACATTGCGTGTGCATGATTAAATACAAATATGTGTATAATCTTACTATTTTGTTTATTTTGCTCTTGCAAATATTTGTACTACACTGGAAACATGTTTTCGCAAATTAAAGCCTTATTTACTTTGTACTTCATAATTCTTTTTACAGATAAATATATATATAATATATATAATATATAATCTAGCTACGGGCAGACAAGCCGCGTTGAGCTGTACACTTCATATTTTGCGCCCTTATGTTTATTGACGAGTGCCATGCTCGTGTCCTCACGTGGAGGTCTGTGCTTGGGTTTGTGTCGCATCCCTGCATGCATTTCTGCATTTATCCGTTAAGGAGCGAACGGCGTGACCCAGAGCTTAAAGCGCAGCCGCGTCAGGAGCCGCCGTTCCCCCGGGGGCTCTCATCTTTTACTGTGCCATGACAGAAAATGGAGGTTGCGAGCGCAGAGTGCTGCATTAAAAACCCTTTACCCGTCTGTGATTTATAGTCGGCTGCCCTGCCGAGCCTACCGCACCGCTGCACCATCTTTCCTGCGACGAGCCGTTTGTGAAGTGCAGGAACACCACGTGGCCGGGGTGCTTCATCAAAACTAAACATTAAAAAAAAAAATATATGCAGGCTACAAGATGGCCGCACATCTGGCGATTTAGCATCTTACCTCTTCAGGTGCAAGACTTTTCACGAGAAAAATAAAACACGCAAAAAAAAATAAACCTAGGGGCTGAGGATGAGCGAGTGCCAAACCATGGCAGGATTTCCTCCTTCACCTGACAGTCGTGCGGATGAATATTTAAATACCACAGTTATACAGAACGGGGAAAAGGGGACGCCCGTGATTATGCGACTTCATCTCGAGGAGTCTGGGGCGAGACGACACCGAGGAAGGCCTTATTCCCTCCCGGCTTTTGTCCTTGAGACGGGACGAGCCTTAATAGCAATATTCATTCATTCATCCGTTCATTTATTCAGCAGAATTAATCCGCTCGCTCCTGCTCCTGCTGCTGCATGAATGATAATCGGACCTTTGAAAAGCCCGAACGGGACGCGGCCTTCTGAAGACGAGGGGGAGGAAAAAAGAATCGAAAAGTTATTTTGATATTAATGAAAGATTGTATGAAAATTGACAAGATAACCTTCAAGACGGCATCAAAGAAGATGTGAAGATCAGAGACGCACGGTTTAAATGATGGAGATAATCTCACACTCTCGCTCGACAGTAAAACGAACAGGAGAGAAGATTGAAGATTGGAGTAGAGCTGCAGGAAGCCCGGTTCTAGATGTTCACTAATATAGGCATCATTTAAGGTGCACATAATCTCGTCTCACCGCATCCGTCTGTTTAGAGTCAAGTGTGTGTATTGAGTTCACAGCAATTCAGCACCGATACTTACAGACTACAGCGGCATCGAGAACGGAAACATGAGCATGTCTCAGTTCACAGACTCGAACTTTGAGCCTGTGTGTGTGTGTGTCAGTATGTCGTGCCAAAATGTATATTTTCACTGTAAATATGTTTAAAATACCATCTAAGTCCAGTATTATATGCATAAGGACGGGGTTTCTTTCTCTGCTGAATAAAATGTGGCTCCACATGAAAGTGAAAAAATATGTCAAATAGATGGCCTGCATTGATTTAAAATAGGCCTCTCTCTGAGAATGCTCCGTCTGTTGTCCTTAACAATAACGAAGATTAAGACGAAGATTAAAATAGAGTTAAATACAGCAATAAAAATGCAAAGATGAAAATAACAGGCCCTGTTAGTCAGACAAAGTATTTACATATAATATATATAATGAAAGAGAGAGAGAGAGAGAGAGAGGGAGGGAAAAATATCCACTCACTCGGTCATCATCTATACCGCTTCATCCTCTATAAATATAAAGACTCTATAAAGACTTTTAGGGCACAAGGAGGGGGACACCCTGGACAGGGTGCCAGGGAGCCGTACACATGCTTATTCACACACTGCGGGCAATTTGGGAACGCCAATCAGACTAATCTGCATGTCTTTGGACTGTGGGAGGAAACCGGAGCACCCGGAGGAAACCCACCAATCACGAGGAGAACATCCAAAGTCCATGCACACCGACCCGAGGCAGTAATCGAAATAGTTATGTAGATAGTAGAGAGAGTCTGTGTTCAGAAATAACATCAATGGAAGATGACTTAATAGAGATGTTTAATTTAATGTTAAACTCTAAATGTTAAACTCTTGTATTTTAAGTTGTTTTTGCTGCCCTTGTTTTTTTAAAGTAAGAAAAATTAAAGCAATGACGAATGGGTTACGTTCGTTATAAAGGAAACGGTGAAAAGGTTTAAGGTCTTAAAATTGTAATATTTGTAAAATCGTGATGCTTACAGAATCGCAATATAAATCGAATTGGCGCCGATATCGTGATAATATCGTATCGTGTTGTCCTGGTGATTCCTGTCCCTAATGTATAATCCCGTTAATCGTTCTCTAACTATGTTTAATTCAGTTTGTTCAGGTGATGCAGTGCGTCGGGATAAGACCAACCCTCACTGCTCACAGCGTTGTTATTAATCGGAGCATCTCGTGCATATGAAGCCACTAAACTCTAGAAATGAGCTGTCGCATTTTGAGAGCTTGATGCAGTACAACATGGCATCATTACGTATTATTCTTTTCTCTCTCAGGCCCCTCCGGGACTCCGCAGCGTGAACGAACCTTAGAACTTGCTTTCTTTCGAGGCAGGTGAAATCTTCAGGAGGGGCACAAAGTTTAACACACTCTCCATACGACTGTTTATGGTGCTGTAGAATATTTTACACATCACACATTTATCGTGACCTTGTAACACTATAACGAAACGCTCTCAGTTCACACTAACACGGAAGAACGTTTCAAAAAGGCAGAGTAAAAACTGCGCGGCTTGTGTGCGGAAGCCGAGGGAGAGTCGGGCGTGGCTGTGTGAGAGCGGAAACACTCGCACGGCTTTATGGACGAAACAGGTCATGTGTCAAACTACATGGATTATAAACTTGTATTGTCTCATTTTTATTCCGGACTGTAGGAGGTACGGCACCAAAAACTCTGAGTATGTTGTCTTTACATGAAAACACACAAGCGCAAGCATGCTGAAATATACCGCATCCCAAAAGTGTTGCAATGTCATGGCCTCGATTTAGTATCTCATGACTTTATTAGATTGTGAGCGCATTAACCTGAAATGTGAAATGATCTAATCTGCTCGAGTGCTATTTTAAACAGCTGCTGAATAACAACCTGGGAAGCCATATTGTTCAATTAAACCAGCGATTAATGTAATCATTTTAACCAGGACTGTTTACTGCAGCGTATTCTCAATATACCAAGACGATAATTAGATTTATTTTAAAGCTCACCATACTCATCCAAAAAAAAAATAATTCTATCCATGTTTTTCTTTTTTTTCCAGTATTAACTTTCCTTCAGTATCTAAAGCACTCGCTTTAAAGAACAAGAACTTTATCTTGGATGCTTGTACTCCAGAAAAACCTGGCAACCGCAGCGGCACAAACACACACACACACACACACACACACACACATAAATGATTTGCCTAATCTGAACACGGAATCCAGAAATCACTTTAAGCAGATGGTGTAACTCAACTCTGAATACCAGAAACTTTCCCCAAGTAAACACTGACGCAACGTGTGAAGTTAAGTCTTCGATTCTGCATGCGGCTGGTAAGGGATTAAAGAATAATCAGATGGACGTTATTATATAAAATCGCGCTATACCGTTGAATGTGCCTCACTAATTATTATTATTATTATTCCAGATTTTATAATGTGATGAAGAAGCTCATAAAGTTTCTGCACAGACACTAAAGTAAAGCTAAAGCAGTGGATTTTTGTGGTTATTTAAACTTCCTGCACTATTCATCTGTCTCACAGAATCAGCACCAGGAACTTCAAGTGAACCTTCCAAAAGCCATTAAAAAAAAAGAGAGAGAGAGAAAAAACACAAGTCGCTCTACACCACGGGCCTGGCAGCCAGCCATCATGTCACGCTTCAGCTTTACTAAACACACAACCTGGAGATAAACTGAACAACAGTAGAACTGAACGCCGGGTGTCCGTGCAGCGCCGGAGAGGTCACGTGGAAAGCCGCTGACGCTCTCTATCCGGTCAACGCTTGGCCAACGATGCATGGCGCTACGGCCAAGTGACTCGGAGCTGCAGATAGACTTAAATGTCATACGCGGCCGCCTTGGGGTTTGCTCTTAGACGCGTGACGTGAGAGACTGGAATCCGATCATAACGGTGGAAAAGATCGATTTGGACATGCAGCAATCAAACGCGGAATATTCAGCATCTTCTGTCTGACCAGCGAGTGGCGTGGAGGTAACTGCTGAGCAGATTAACCTGTATGAGGAATGTTCACGTCCCAGTCAGGAATATAGACATACACACGCAAGCATGGGTGGTTTGAGTCAAACCGGGACTTGTGATCATTTCTGGTGTAAAAGGGAGTTCCTGGAAGGCCAGCGTTTCAGACGTGAATCAGACAGGTAGTTCGATCATGTTTCCGGCGCACCGAGAAAACTTTAAAGTTTACACTTTAGTGCAGTTTCTCAAGCTGCAAACTACAAACGTTCTAACTAGTACTCACTTATTTAAAGAGATTTATTTCACCAAACTCAGTTTATTTTCATCCGCAACGAGACAAACCAATTGATAATTAGTTACACTGTTAGCTACGTAGCTTCTGCTGGTTCTTTATTCGCTTTCAGACTCCGTTTTCACATTAATCTTCCAAAGAAATCGTGATATCTTGCTTCTCTGAGAGAAACAATTCACTTCAATTAAGCACAGGGCGAGCTAATTAAACCGGACCTTAATTGCATGCGTCTAGGTCATGTGACCAACTTAGATTATGTAGCCTGTAGTGTGATAAGAAGAGATTGTGGCACAAAATAACATTGTTTAATAGGAAATAAAATAATTACAATTAAAAACTAATTTATAAGAAGAAAAGAAAGAAATAAATGAATGAATTTATTTATTTATTTATTTATTTATTTATTGGGTATGATACAGTTTTAGGCAAATGCAGATTAGGCTAATTGCCGTTCCCAATTGGTCTCCCTCTGTGTACTCCGGTTTCCTCCAACAGTCCAAATACATGCAGATGCGGCTGATTGGCGTGTTGCCCTGTAATGAACTCGCACCCTGAGACTTTAGTCTGGTTCTGATCTTCACACCTGAACCATTTACTGATATTTATTACATGAATATTTGTGGATAACTAATGCTGCCAGCTGGGAGCAAAATCAGGACACCGTTTTTTGTTTTTTTTAGATCGCTCTCACACACACACACACACACACACACGTACACACACATCTTTAGAAGGCTGAGCAGGTCAGTGTAGGAAAATATCCGTAATCAAAAAGCCCCATGTTTGGGAATCAGGATCTTTTGTGTGTGTGTGTGTGTGTGTGTGTGTAGCTCTGCGTAAATATTCAGCAAGGAATCAGAAAAGCTTCCTCCGCTTCAGACATGTCGAGTCCAAAACCTCAGTTTCGTTCCTCCGGCGAACACTAGAGCTCAGCTTGTTCTACACCTTTCCTATGAATAAATGCATAAGTTTTTACCCTCCATGGCGAGCCAGATGTATGGAGATGTGTACCTCTCTGCGAGGCATTTTATGCTTGAAGCATTCGCCTCGTGAATAAAAGTTTCTCTAACACCTGTCTGTGGGAACCGTGGAACTGTTATCTGATGTGCGTTAAATCCGTTCCTTTCACTTAAAAAAATATATATATATACATGTATATACTTGATTAAGGTTTTAGAGCCGTAATGATCTTAAAGTGTGAAAGGTACTGTTTAGGTTCCACATCTTGGGGTACATTTCAGTTAGTACCTTTTATTTCCGAGGGCTGTTACAGTTTACATGCATGTAAGTGGCTATAAAAACGAGAAGAGCGTAATTAAGGACAACGAGACTGTGAAGACTGGGATGACACCAGATCATTACACACACACACACAACAGGTTTGTCTTGCTTGATGTCCTTGCAAGGACTAAATCTATTCTAAAAAATAACCTCATTAACCAAAATTAATTGTTCCTTTTATTATTCTTATTATTATTATTATTATTTATTCTATATTTTGCACAGAGATCTGTCGCTCCGTATCCTTTTCTTAAAGATATAAAAAATCTCTCCCCACACTCTCATGTCCTTGTTGTCCCCCAGTTTTAGGGCTTTAAAGGACACTTGGGTGAGCGCAGCAGCGCCTCCACCTCCAGCTTTATTTCCCGAACGCTCGAGCGCTTGTAAAACCCGAGTCTGCGCTGAACAGAGCAGAGATATAAAAGCTGACATGTTTACTGCTCTTGATACGGCTTTGTTTAGAGACTTAGAAACAATTAACACTACATTGGTTAGAGTCTTTTTTTTCTTTCGCGAATGCACTCGAGTGTCAATAAAAAACACAAGATTTAAGCAGTGTGTAGGCCTCGAGATATAAAGTAGAAAAAGCAGAAAACACACCAGAGATTGTTTGTTACGGTCCAGCAGCCTGCTTAGTGCTCGGGAGTTCATTATCTCAAGGAGAAAGCGGAGCGCAAAAGTTTGTGCTGAAAACAAATGCAGATCTGAACTGTACATCAGTTCTGTACAAAAGCCCTGAAACACAAGTTATTGAGGTAACCTAGAGTTTATAACTCGTTATCTATTGGTTAGGTTATTATTTTAAGTCATAACCCATTAACTTAAGTAACTGTTATCTTCTGATCGTTTTAACGTATTACTGTAAACCAACAACGTCATCATAGCGGACGGTTTAACATTTAGCATATTTAAAGTACGGTGGCTCTTGAGTGCAAGACGCTTTAACAAAGAGAATACACACAACAGGAAAAGGTAAAAAAAAACACAACAAAAGTAAAAGCACAAAACAGCAGATTTGAGATCACAAAAGCTAATTTCATAACAACAGCAAAAATCGAAATAGAGCAGAAGAAGAAAAAAGAGCAGACAAAGCATAAACAACAACAAAAACAAAAAAAGAAAAAAAAAACATAAGCAAAAGTGGAAAAAACACAAACACCAAAAACACAACAAAGCAACAAAAAGAAAAAAGCAATAAAAGAAAAAAAACAACAAAAGAGAAAAAAAGGAACAAAAGTGAAAAGAACAAAAAAAAGCAAAATAACTAAAGTGAAAACAGCAGGTTTGAGATCACAAACATTAATTTCATAACAACAGCAAAAGTCAAAGTACAGCAGAAGAAGAAAAAGGGCAGAAAAAGCAAAAACAACAACAAAAATTAAAACAGCAACAAAACTGAAAGAAAAAAAAACACAACAAAACAACAAAAGTGAAAAGAACAAAAAAAAGCTAAATAACAACAATAAAAGTAAATACAGCAACAAAAGAAAAAAAACAATGGAAAAACAAGATAAGCAAAAACACAACAAAATAATAACAAAAGATAAAAAAAAGATGTGAAGCGAAGACAAAAACAAACGAAAGCGGAAGCACAACTCATATTTTTACTTTAAATGTTTGTGTTAAAATCTTAAATATTATATCAACATGGGTTGATTTTAAGTTGATAAATAAAGACCTGTACCATCAACATAGTTTTTCACAGGTTGTTGTTGAACGTTTTCACAATTTCTCCAATTTTTCTTCAACAAAAACAAGAAATCAGAGACATCGAGAATGAATCACGTCATTAAATAATGCAAATTTGAAAAAACAGTTTGAAAAGTCAAAGTTCTGCCACAAGTCGCTAAACCAGTAAAATTTCACTGTAATGGAGTCAGAAACCTTGTCGATGTGTGAAGCAGGAATGCACCCTTGCCTGAGGCGCTATTTCATCCCAGTGAATGATATCATTTTGTTTGTAACACACACACACACACACCATTTTAACAGTGATGTCACCCCTAATAATGAAGGCCCGTCCATGAAACCTGACACACACTGCATTTTGTGCAGAGGGTGCACAAACTTTTGTGGAGACAGCAAATCAAAAGTAATGGACATCGCCATTTACAGAATAAAGGAATAAGAATAAATAATAATTAAAATAAAATAATATAATTAGATAAAAATTGCTTCATATAGACTGTTTTGTCTGATCACGTTATGCGTTCTGTGCGCCGTGTTTATTTTCTTTGCACTCTCGTTTATTTTTTATTTATTTTTTCTTCTGTTCTGTGGAAATCTATTTCTACAAATTGGCCAGATTACTGAAATAACATTGGTTTATTGGGGGGAATCTAGCAGATGTGTCCCGGTTCCCTGGGAAGAAAAAAAACGAAAGAAATGAAATTAAAATAATCTCTGTATATCAAACACATCTCACACAGGTGCTGCGACAAAGCCGCGCATTTCATCTTCTGACGCGAGATTTGCTTCCTATAGATCACACGCTATATTAAGTAATGCACATATGCAAACTATAACACACACACACACACACACACACACTCCTGACGCTCCTCAAACCTAAATTATTCCAAGGAGTGCATGTAAAAAATAAATTAATTAATAAATAAACCTTCATTCTTCTGTAAGAGGAAATCAGATGCGCCAGGCTGAGCTGCATGCTCGTGATGCATTCCCAAAATAAATAAATAATAAAAAATATGATCTGTACATAGAGATACAAAGCAGGGAGTGCAATTTAAAATCTACAAAACAAAGTGCTGCCTAAATGTAGCTGACACTGCAGGCGTTCAGAGGCTTCGCTGTTTGTATTTAGATGCATGGCTTCAGTGAAAGTGCCTCGAACGTCACAGCAAAAAATATATAAAAACGAAGAAGAAGCATCTCTTTTCTTCACGTGGAGGAAATAAGATGTTTCTGTGTCTTTCTGTGTGTGTGTGTGTGTGTGAGAGAGAAGGAGAGAGCAATGGCAGGATAAAAGTGTATCTATCTGTCTTAAGCAATAGCATCGGCTTAACCTTCATCCTGAATCATTTGGGACGTGGAAAACACAACCGAGCAATCTGGCTGGAAAAGTCCCAGTAGGAAGAAAAACAGCTTCCTTTGTTCCCTGTGCGTGTGTTTCCTCCATGTCGCTCGACGGATCCCCCCCCCCCCGCCCTCCTCCTCTTCCTCCTCCTCATCTTCATCCTCCTCCGCCTCCAGCTTTCATTTCTCACACACTCGCAGCTTTGTTGACAATCTGCTCGGTGGTGAATATTGCCAATATTACGAGTGGCTCGCATTGAAAATGCAATAATTTCTCAGGTATCGTATGTATATCTTCATCTGCTCTCCTTTACTCCTCTCTCGCTCTCCTGTACGCGGCATGAATACATTTCACACTGAAGCTTGTTATTATTATTATTATTATTATTATCAACAATAATGAATCTGCGATGTTAGTGTGTTAATACAGAATGTCTACAAAGCAGGAAAAGGATTAACTTCATTGTTAGGAGTTTCATATGAAGTAAATAAAAAGATTTTTTTTATATCAATTAGAAATTTTTTTTGAATACAAGCAAGAATCAAAAATTTCAACCAACCAACCAGAATAAAACAACCTGTGAAATGTATTAATTCGTACATTTACGGTGATATTTTAGTTGAAGTTTAAACATTAAAGCTTCAATACATATTATGTAAAATTTTCAAAACAGCTATTTTTCAGATATTTATATACTGTATAATCGAATGATATTTAATTTTGATATTATTTTTATTGAGATGGCGCTCCACATGGTTGGAGGAACGAACTACATGGCAACCTTTACTGATATTGTCCAAAGCTACTCAACTCTATCCTCAGGACACAACTCACTTCTCACTTTGTGGTTTCTTGATAACGTTTTGGTCTTCCATAGAGAGATAAAAAAAAAAAATGTTTTAAGTTAACCTGGTGAGAGGACGAGTGTTTATAGCTGCTGTGACCTAAGAGAGAACAGGAACAGGATCATGAGCCAGATCATTAAATGGAACCATAAACAGATAAAAAGAATGACTTCATTTTAAATAAATCAATCAATCAATAAATAAATAGATGTTTTCATTGGCCATTTGTTGAGGCATAAAAGGAATAAGACTTTTAAGGCATTTGGCATACTTTACACAGTGCGACTTTTGTCTCATTAACGTCTGAGCAGTTGATGGTTAAGGGCCTTGCTCAAGGGCCCAACAGTGGCAGCTGTGTGGTGCTGTGGTTTGACCCTGAGACCTTCCGATCAGTAGACCGATGCCTTAACCACTGATCTACCCATTACACCAAGACATTTCAGGATTCTATATTTGATCAGTTTGTTGTGTCTATTAAAACCTGGGAATTCTTTCTCATTCTTTTCTCTGTAAATAGTCCATAAGATGAGCATTATTACCCCAGTGTAATGGACACAACGACCATTTCAATTAACCCTAACCCGCCCCCCCCAAAAAAAGTTGTTACGTTTTGATCAAGGCCAAGGAGACCTTTGTGTTCTTTCTCAAGAGGAGCTCCTCTTCCTCAGTGAGTCTGAGACCTGATCACCATGAAGCCCTGATTTGTTGTAGAATAAAAAAACCTATCGGAGTGAAAGAGTGAAGTTGTGCTGGAAGGGAGGAGCTTCAGGATCTCAGATATGCATGTTGAAAGACATTTCATAAGATAAGATAAGACAAGAGACAAAAAACATGTCATTGTGCTGTAAGGTATATGTGACAAATAATTAAATCTTAATAAGGTAAAATAACATTTACAGCATTTGGCAGACACCAGAGCGTCTTATATTTTATCTCGTCTGTTTAAGGTCGCGACAGTGGCGACTTGGTGGTTTAAACTTGGCACCTTTTGACCACTGTCCAACAACTTAACCACTGGGCTACCACCGGATAAAACGGAGTACAATTAAATTGTGCATGGCATCTCTTTTAAAGATCAGAACAGGCATACAGGAGTCATGTTTAGAGTCGCTCTACAAATTGACTCTGAGGTTTTCGGTCAGCGAGGGGTGAAATGGAGGCAACATCTGACTTTCCAGGTTATTATGTGGAGGATTTGGTTTTTGGTACAGCGTGTGTGTGTGTGTGTGTGTAGATGTGATGTAGGCCACATTTTCCGAAAGAGAAGCTGGATCTTATTGACGTGAACTCACCTGAAAGTGAATTTAGTGTCCGTGCCTTGGAGAGTATTTATCTTATACACTGATCAACCATAACATTAACATTGATTATCAATTATATACCAGTGAGCTGGTGACAGGATCTTGGGCAACCAGGGTCACCAAATACCAGCCTGTTCAATCCAATTCCACAGAAACGTTAATGCTGGCTCAATAGAAAGGCACCAGAACACCCAGTGCACCACAGCCTGCTGCACACTGGGCCCCGCAGGCGAAGAGCCCAAGTGCAGCAACCCGGTCTCCAAACTCCCCAAATCAGGATCTGATCGAGACCCGTGGGATGCACTGCAAAAAAACATGTCTGATCCATGGAGGCCCCACCCACAACCCAGAGCACCCAAAGGATCTGATGCCAGCGTTCTGGTGCCAGACACCACAGCCACAACCACAGACGTCTTGTGGAGCCGGACCGCCTGTGGAGCTGCACCACTGGCACAACTGGAACCTACAGTACAGTCTACTGGGCTTCATCTATTACTTTGTTAAAATGTTAAAGCTGATCGGTGTCCAAGATTTTAAAGAGAAAACAGGGTTAATGTGCTGTACCTTAAATATTTTAGGGAAGATTGTTTTAGAGCCCGACCCAAACTGTGTGGACTAAGGGACGCTTAGAGGTTCTGTGGTACGTACGGACTGTACTGTACATCCCAGCAATTTCCATATCAAATGCATTAAAGCAGCAAAGAACATCAAGCTCAGGCAGCGTACACTTTTCCTTAACACGGATTTGGCTCTTACAAAATCCTTAACCGCTACCATCAAATAAATAAATAAATAAATAAATAAATAAATAAATAAAGCGTTCTAAATAGACACGGTCATAAATAACGAGTAGTTATTTTGCGCTCAGGTGCATCGTGCTAAATGAAACACAGGTGTTTGGAGCGGCAGAAGTTTATGAATCCAGGCCTGGAATCTAAAATAGCTCTCAGGACAAAGTGGTTCAGAAACGCACAGGAACAAGATTAAAAAGTTGCAGAAATAACGGCGGACTTGTAAAGTGCATTTCACAGCTGGTGTTGCCGATTCAGGCCGAAATAATTAAGACATTAGAAAACCGTATTATTGTGGGTGTTGTTATTATTATTATTGTTGTTGTTGTTACTTTTATAACGCTGTGAAGATGTTCGAGATGTGTTACTCAGTGATTACGCCTTAATTTGCTTCTTAGCATGTTTGTTCTTCCACTCGTCCTCTTTCCGAGGTTAGTTTTAGAAAATGAGCGTAATTGCTGACTGACAGCATGTGGTGTATCTCACTGAGTCACGCTAGGCCAGAGAAGAAATGTGCATGCTTTTCTTTTTTTTTCTTTTTGTTATTTATTTATTTTTTTTCTGCCGTAGCCTGCAGCTGATGGATTTTCTCGGGATAATACAATGTTTGGACCAGTGAATGAGGGATTAAGCAGGAATGATACATTCCCATGTGCGGAATTTAATTAGAGCTGGATCTGTGTAAATGAAAGACCCGGGTTCAGGGAGCTAAATGCAAGAATTAGTATTCTACACATGGGAATTCAATGCCAAGAGTTAGGGAAAAAAAAAAAAATCTCCAAAGCAATCACGTTTCATTTAGTTTACAACCCGCGGATCTGGCGGATTAAATAAATAAATAAATACAAAATACCACCAACACGTCGATAAGCGTTAAGATCGATGTCACGGAGGTAGAGTTCTTCAGTTATGAGACTGTATAAGTGCCATCATAAGGCTGTAATGAACTTTTAGTATGCACAAGCGAGTTATCCGTTTCTCAGCCTGAGCTGCTTTATTGATGGATGCACTTAAAGAAAAACACACTGCGCATGATTAAACGCCGCGTCGCCGCGATATAATCACGCCTTCGGTCGCGATGCAACAGGAAGAAACGGTCGGAATCAAATTTCCACTTCAGATGAGACAAAGCAGGATGAAATAACGTGGACGCGTCAATCATTGGTTCGTAAATTTTTTTGAATAAAGTGAATTTCTCAGCAGAAATTTGCTGTGTAGTCTGGCGTTTTTGGCTCGTTTGATGGATGTTCAATTGTAAAAGTGTCATATGTTTCTGAAGAATGTGTTTACTGTGATATTTGTCAACGTACGGTAAATAACAGCAGCTCTGACAGAAGTGCAGCCGCGAATCACACGAGTGCGTTCGTTCTGCTACGTTACCGTTCGCGTAGTAACAGCTGATGGACATGAAATCCTGCCAATGATCAGCTTCACATGAACGTTGATGTTGTGGTGGATTAACGTTGCTTTGAAGAGATGTTGTTTTGATCGTTTATGGAAGGAGTCTCCAGTGTCAGCGCTTTGAAAGATTTAGATGTAAAGGGGAAAATTTTACTTTTCTTTTACGAGACTTAATTTTTGTGTCTTTTTCTTTTGATGTTTTTGGATATTGCGTTTGGGGACCTCGACCTCCCGCGGTCACAAACACACACACTGTACTGTAGGAGGAAACCTGAGAATGTGTAGAAAACCCAACAAGAACAGAGAGAACAAGCAGACTTCACACAAACACACACACACACTGGAGGTGAGATTCGAACCCTAGACCCTGGAGGAGTGAGACAGGATAACCAACAAGCCACCAAATGTACTGTAACTATAACAGGATAAATTTATATATATTTTTAAAATTCTTTAATATTTGTAAATTGTTGTGGTGTAAATGGAATAAAACACTGATCTAGGAAAATAATCCTACAGTTGATTAACAGTGTGTATGGGAGTGTTGATTTTTTTTTTTACACCTTTATGAACTTTATAACTCACACTTCCTGATTTGGGAAACACTTGATATGACAAATATGTATTTAAAAATATATATATATTTAAACGCAAAACCTCTTTAAAAAATTTTTTTAAAAATAATAATAATCTATATGTATGAAATTCTTGATAATGGTTAGATTTGTGTTTCGAGTTGTCCTGGAACTGATATCAGGTGTAAATACTTAATTATTAATTATACTTAATTATATATTCTTATTTCAGATTTTATATCTTTATTTGTATATTTTCCTTCCTTTTTTATACTCTATTATTCTATTATTTATTTTTAGCTCATGGGCGGTTGCACAAGCTTTTCACTTTATATCATACTGTGTACCGTAACTGTGTATGTGACAAATAAAATTAGAATTAGAATTTTAAAAAGCCTTTCTTTTTTTTTTTACCCGAATAAAATCATTTCATAATCGAAGCTTTAACAATGTACTATAAGTTTCATAGTGAAACACACGGCATTAAAGCAGAACCCGGTTCACCTCCGTCTGCCCCCGAAACCCGACCTCATCATCTGTAGCTCTCTGATAAAACCGTCTCCTCACTGAGATGTCGAGCGAGTTTATAAGCACAGATGTGCAAATATTTCTCGCAGCTCAGACACACAGAGCCGAGGCCTCTTTAGTGCTGCGCTGGGAATTAACTTCAGCTGCTCTTTTCTCACCACAGAACAATCGCGCGAGTTTCTGCACAGGATGCATACGGGGCGAGCAGGATGAGACGCCGGGTATAAAATGTCAGCAAACAACTGCGGAAGGACAGGAAGGCCGTCTCACATCATCGGGAGAAGACAGAACCGAAATGCCTGGTGCTATTGTTCTCGCGAAAGGTCAAATCCCATCTAGTCGCAGAACGCTGTGGAATTTTGCACTGGACAGGGGAAACGTAGGCCGGTCTGTGGGAAAAATAACAGACGTACAACGGCGTTCAACTTTCCTGAAATCAGTAAAAAGGGCCGTGTGAAGAAGGAGAAGAAGAAAGAGAGAGTATTTCCAAATGAGTCTGAA
Organism: Clarias platycephalus; assembly: GCA_030068275.1. Taxonomy (NCBI): domain Eukaryota; kingdom Metazoa; phylum Chordata; class Actinopteri; order Siluriformes; family Clariidae; genus Clarias; species Clarias platycephalus. Next base: position 20,291,554 of record JAQQZT010000019.1, on the reverse strand, counting down.
ACTATAGTAAATCTGTCTATATAGTGTACGAGTAAGAAATACAGACACACAGTAATACTCTAGAACTATAGTTATTCAGTATTATAGAACTACTCTGTCACTCAGTCACCCTCTTATACAGTAGCGCCTCATTCTGTTCAGGGTCATGTGAGTTCTGGAGTCTGTCCCAGGGGATTCAGGACACGAGGCGGGGTACACCCCGAATGTGCCAATCCACCGCAGGGCACACAAGCACACACGAACGGGAATATGGGAACGCTAATTAGCGCTAACCTGCATGTCTTTGGACTGTGGGAGGAAACCAGAGCACCTGGAGGAAACCCACCAGGCACGGGTATCACACACACACCCGAGGTGGGAACCGAACCCTGCACCCTGGAGGTGCGAGTCCACAGAGTGTGTTAACAGTAAATAAACCTGTGATCTTCAGCTGCAATCCTGCCAGAGCTGATGTCATATAAAATTAATCAACATCTTCTGACCAATCAGAATGCAGAATGCAGCATTTTGCTAACTGATACTTTAATAATAGTTTTCAATAACTGTATCCCTAGCACCTTGATCCTGAAAGCATAATTTTTTTCTACACAATCCATTATACTGTAATGTATTCTATATAATGTATTATACTGTATATATGATACATAATTATCTCTGGAGGCGGAGCTTAATATAACACCTGTCCACTTACAGGTATTTGACACGTCTAGGGATAATCCAGAACATATGGATCGCCATGAAAAAAAATCGTAATAACATTTAACAGAGGATCAGGTATGAACTGGGGGAAATGAACAGAGTGATGTCTTCTAAACTCGGGTAAAGGTAAAGAGATTAAGAAATAAAAAATAAACACGACAGAATTTTACAAAAACCCCTAGCCCTGGATAAAAAGATTTTTTTTTTCTGTTTATGTTTTTAAATAACGACAGTAAGAAATCCGGCCTCGATTGGGTATTGATGATTGGCACCAAGCCACTACATTTACAAAAAAAAAAAAAAAAATTAATTAAATCCTTATATTTCACATCGCCTGTTTTTCAGGAATTTGCTTCAAACTCTAGTCGAATTTTATTCTGGTTTTACTGTAAGACATCACCAACACCACGGCGTAAATGTACCCTGTACACACCAACACGTCTTCTTACAGAGCGCCGCAGTATAGAGA
>JAQQZT010000019.1:20272886-20285386 GCA_030068275.1 Clarias platycephalus | reverse complement strand
GGAAAACCTGGAAGCGATGATGGCCCATTGACACCAGGAAGGAGAACTGGTGGGAGTCCTGGTATTCCTGGGTAGCCAGTTGGCAGGCTAAGGCCATGAAGTGCATTATTGTCCACTGCAGGTTGCTGCTGGGCTGGCAAGCTTAGGACGTCGGTTGCCTTCTTCAGACGATCAAGCTCTTGTTGAGCCATAAGCTGGCGGACAGTGGTAGGTGCGAGATAATCCTTTTCTCTGTCCACCTGATTCCCCAGGGTTTCTTGCACCTTCGCAATGTGCTGCTTAGAGAAGATGTGATCGCGAATAGAAAGTCTAGCTGTATACTTCACACCACATAAAGTACACTCGGGCCTCGGTCCATCAGGAGACCCTTGGCTTATCATAAATGGCTTTCCAATGTTTATTTTGAACTTCTTTTCTTTTGCACGGGCATTCTGAAACCAAACCTGCACCACACGTTTTGGAAGTCCAATTTCGTTGCCCAGCATTTCACACTCCTGCATCGTGGGAGTGCGGTAGTCGCTGAAGCAAGCCTTGAGAACTTTAAGCTGTAGGTTGCTCATCTGGGTCCTAAAGCGTTTGTGCCCCGGTCTTTCTGCACCACCTTTTATAGCCTTGAAGGAATTAGCACTTCCAAATGGACTAGGCGAGCTTGGATCAGCCAAACTCGAAGTTTCACTTCTATCAGCGTTTTCATCTAGGTCGTCGTCTCTGGAACTGAAATACAGCTCGCTGTCTTTGCCAGAGAAACTTAGAGCTGGGCTCACCATATTGAAGGGGAATCTATCTTCAGTTAAGTCAGTTAAGATTTGTGCTGTATTCATTTTATTCTCGCCCATTTTTTCCCCACCGTTAAACGTTAGGTTCTCAACCTCATTATTGGTCTCATCTCCTGTTGTTACATCACTTATAGCTGTGTTAATTGATGAAGTCTCATCAAAATCTATTTTGTTCATATCATATGAAATGTCTGCAGAATTCATGTTAAGCCCCTCGATCTCATCACTGTTTTCTGCTTTTAAGGATGAAGGGCTCAAGAAGTTTTTTAGCTGTGCCTCAGATGATTTGACTGGGGTAGAGGATGCAGCTGGAAGTTCACAATCATTTACCTCAGTCTTTGGTGGCAGCGGTAGACACTCCATGAAACTGTATTTATGTGGGCTTTCAGCGCCCTCATCTTGAAGCATCATTGGACTTGGAGGCAAACTAAAACCTGCTTGTTTAGCCTCGTGCCAGTGCCGCGAGCGTATGTGGCTGTCAAGGGCTGACTTAGCCTTGAAGAGCGCCCTACAAAAAGGGCACTTTTTATGAGTTTGGGAAGGCCCAACAGCTCTAAATTGACCTTTTCTTTCTCTGGCACGGGTATTTTGAAACCAGACTTGAACTACTCTTTTCTTCAGACCCACTTCATGGGCAATATGATCTAACATTTTTCTGGTCGGGTTAGAATCAAGTAGATACTTGTCATAAAGGATCTCAAGTTGCTCTGGTGTTATAGTAGTTCTGAGACGTTTGTCTCTGTGTTGGTCTTCACCACAATTTCCACCTTCTTTATCATTTGAACCATCCTCTTTATCATCTAACTTACGTTTTAAGGAACCAGAGCCAGTGGCAGAGGCCAGCCCGGAACTGCTCTGTGATGGCATCTGGGAAAGGGCTCCGGACAAAAGCTGACTCGTCATTAGAGGGTTATTTGGGTCGAATATCATGTAGGGCATATCCAGTGGCCTTTCCAAGAACTGCGAATGCAAGAACTGGTTTTGAGCTGCAAGGAAATGCATATGCTGATGTTCCTGCCACAGTTCGACAGTCGGGAAAGCTATCTTGCACTGTTCACACTGATATTGTAACATTTGAGGGGGGATGCTGTTGGTAAGTGATGAGAGCGCAATGGAGAGAGGACTGGATGGGACAGCTGCAGACTGAGGTTGGGAGTGCGGCCTTGTCATTTGTGACTGAGACATTTTCTGTGGAGGAGGCTGAGGCGTAGAAGCTTTAGATGGTCGTGGGTCAGCTACTAGTTTTGCTGCTTGTGAAGGGGTATTCTCGGTCTGCTTTGATTTCTCACTGGGGATCTCAGGTTTGGGTGAAGTTTTTCCTATTTCAGGTCGAGGTGAGGGCATCAGCGGGGAGCTGGAGCCAGAGCTGCTTGCTGTGGCAGTTGGTTGTTTACATGACTCCACCTGCTTCAATGTGATCAGCTCGTAGTTGTCAATCATGTCCTCAAAGTGGATTTCATCTGAAACATCATCATCTTCATCTTTGTAGCACTGCTTCTTTTGATGGGTTATCAGGTCAAATATCCGGGGATAGGTGACATTACATTTCTTACATTGGTACTGCATGTTGCTGGTTCGGATATAACGCTCATTTGTAAGTTCTTTCTTTTCATTGTCCTTGGTATCGGCCTGGTTTTCATAACTCTTTCTTGCCTTTTGGCGGGCATTTTGGAACCATACCACGATCACGCGTGTCGGCAGACCGAGAACTGTAGAAAGCTGCTCAATCTCATCATCTTTTGGGTAAGCATTTGTATCAAAGAAGTCTTGCAGGACTCTGAGTTGGTAGTCTGTAAATCGAGTTCTTGAAGATCTCTTGTTCATGGCCAAGTCAGTCTTATATTCTAGTGCATTTATTTGAGATTCCACTCTGATATCCTCCAGTGTGGTCAAGGGCGGAATGTTAAAGTTGTAGGGCGAGTCTTTGCTTCTCTGCCTCTCTTTGAAGAGTGTGTTGCGGAACCAGTGCTTGATGACTTTTTGTGGAAGGCCAGACTTCTCTGCCATTTCTTGTATTTGATCCTCATTAGGAGAGTTGTTGATATCAAAGTAAGCGCGAAGGATTTTCAGCTGGTCATCTGTGATTCTGGTGCGAGGACGCTTGAACTGGGATTGCCGCAAGAAGTTTGGATCCAGTCCCAGTTGCTGTTGACATAACTGTGTGAGGTCAGAGGATAAAGAGTCCATTGTTGGGAGCTGTAGCGCAAGCTGTGGGGGTAACCCAGGATGTTGCATGGACTGCATCATCAATGGTGGGAAAATTGGCAAGTCAAGAGAGACAGGAAGCTGTACTTGTGAAGGAGCACTAGGTGGCGGAGGTGGTGGAGGAGGGGGTGGTGGTGGAGGAGGTGGAGCTTGTAGGGGTGCTGGAGATGGTGTGGGTGCCTTTCCTACTGTAGTAGGGGTAGGATGGATGGTTGCTGGAGCTGAGGGTGCTGGGGGTGGTGGAGGTGGCGGTGGTGGCGGCGGTGGAGGAGGGGTCTCTGGAGAAGGTGGATTTATCGGATAGAGCTTATCATATGCCTCTCTGTACTGCTGTGCAAACTTCTCCAGCTCCACATAGGGAAAGAACTGACTATGCACATGCTCCTGGTGGCTCTTTAAGATTAACATATTGGAGAATAATTTCCCACACATACCACATTCTAATTTGTCACTTATTTCTTCCTCTCTGTTCTTTTTCTGGCATTTTTGTCTGTTCTCATTGTACTGAATTACTAGCTCAAAACCAAAGTTTTCTAGTAAGGCTTTTGCAGCATTACCCCTGGCCCCAGAAATGATGCGTGGTGGAGGAATTAAAGGTTCGGAAAATTTAGCCTTTTTGGAATCCTTTTTCTCTTTATTGTTATCAGGATCATTGACAGTCTCATGCTTCGCTTTGTTGTCTTGCTTTTCCATTTGCTCTTCCACCTCTCTGGACATCTGAATCTCAGACACAGACACAGGATTGGGCTCTAGTTTGAGCTTGTGGCTCTGTTGCTGGACTTTTTGTTGTTGCTGTTGCATCTGAGAGGCTTGCTGTAGAGCTTGTTGCTGAGAAAGCTGTAGCTGCTGTTGGCCCAGTTGGTGCTGTTGCTGCATCTGCTGCTTTAGATCCTCAAGGAATGATCCAGTCATGCCTGGCATCCCGAATGCAGCTGAATGCAATGCTAGCTCAGGGCTGATATTAAACTCAGTGCCAGGAACATAGAACGGGAAAAGGAACTGGGGTTGTTGGAATTGTAACAAAGCCTCTGGTGTCATCGGAAAATGGGGGAAGAATGCTGGATTCAGAAACTGTGGTTGGAAGAAGGCAGCCTGCTGCTGAAGTTCATGCTGCAGTTGCATCTGAAGCTGCGCTGGTGACGGTGTGGACTGATGAGTTTGCTGAACATTGACATGATCAGTAGTTTGCTTTATGTTGACTTCTTTGGCATCTACATTGTTCTCTTTGTTTGATGATACTGGTAAACTCACAGACTCTGTGTTTCCCTGACTGACTGGAACAGGGCTGTTGGAGGTTAAAGATCCATTTCCACTTCCACTACTGGAACTGCTGCTTGTTTCCAGTTTGGCAGTTCTTGCTTTAGTCTGATGAAGGACAGATCTCATGTGAATCTCCAGAGTTGAGCTTTGGCTATAAGCAACGTTACATATATTACATTTGTACGGTTTGTTGTCGACATTGTTGCTGGTTTCCTGGGGAACTGGACTTGAGGCCTCTTGGAGAACTTTCTTTAGCTTATGCAAATGTGAGACAGAGTTGTAATGAACGAGCAGAATGTTCTTCTGAGTAAAAGACTCCTTACACACAGTGCATTTGTATGGACGAGACGGGTCTAGAAACTTCTCCATTGTGAAATTCGGACCTTTTCTGAAAGGCAGTGTCCGCTTCGGTTCAGAGCCCATCTCATCAAGCAAGGAGCTACTGTCACTTCCTGTAGGACTGGCCTTTCCTTCCTGGTCCAGCTCGTCATCTTTGTCCAATTCCTGTTCTAAGGCTTGTGCCTCTTCCAGTGCTCTTGCTTCACTCTCTGTGATATCACCATTGAGCGGTAGACTTCCACACAGCTGCTGCACTTCAGCTTCACTAAGCTCAGGGTGACCGGTCTCCAGGTGCTTTCTGAGGGCGAGGAATGTCCTGAAGCTGCGCTGGCACAGACTACACATTGTGGCTGCCCGAATTGCGTGGTATTGTGAATGTATCTGAAGCTTCTGCAATGTCTTAAATGCCAGGCTGCAGTGGTTGCAGCGATATTTATAGACGTGACGATCGGAGACGGAGAGCTGCTGGCGTTTTTGCAGGTCGCTCAGGTGTTCCTGAAGGGAATCTGGGCTCTTCCTGTCTTGGCCAGGGGCTTTTTTCCAATCTGGAGCTTCAGCAGCCTCTTTTGGTGGCTGGACTTCCTCATTGGCAAGCTCAAGGTCACTTTTGTCCATGCCTGTGCTATTTTTCAAATCCTTTGAGTTGTTTCCTTTTGTAAATAAAAAAAAAGGAGGGTATAAGGAATATATTATACGGCTTGTTGAGAAATTATTGCTTTGACTTTCACAGAATGTTTTTTATGTTTAATTATTAAAAGGCTGTATGGAGCTTACCTATGGGCTTTTCAGATGCCTCGGCTGAAGAGTTCATTACAGACGGGGCTTTGTCTTGTACGGGTATCAATGCATTATTTGGAATTGTAACATCCGGACCCCCCACCTGGGATAAATATCAGATACATGCACTGTCAGTGAAACCACAACAAAGCACCATAAAAGAGACTCAACATAATTGAACAAATGAACATTAACTGCAGCTCTTACGGGTGGATTTGTTTTATTCGTATTAATTACTGGAGTATATGGCGCAGAGAAAATGTCCTGCGCAGTCACGGCAAACCCGACAGCCTTGAAATTGACAGATTGAAATGATTCACAGTACGTACTGTCATCAGCAGCTTCTCCACACAGTCTGGAGCCACGCTGTGGAGGTGTGTGAGATGCAGCTGCAGGTGGATTTTGTTGCTGAGGACATCCTGACACAGGGGACAGGAGATGACGGGCTGCATGGAATGCTGGGACATGATATGCAGCTGGAGACGGTTTGCATCCTTGCTGCTGTAATTACAGTACGGACACTGCTGCACCTGAAATAAAGCGGTTCATCAGGTCAAGGCCGATATTTGGCCATGAAGGTGGACAGGATATCTGGAAATTTCTAGATATTCGTGTCTTTAATCAGGTCAGAAATTCTAAGTGTAAGATTAGAAATAAAAAGTGACGTGTATCCTTTGGAACTTTGACTGACTCTGATTACAGTGAACAGTTTCAACAGAAACGCGTTACGTTAATGCATTATGATTTTAATTAGTAACACATGCGATATAAAGGCTCATAAGCCTCAGCGTGAACGTAAAGACAGACCCATCGGTTTAAACATGGGAAGCCGTAACTCACTTGCTCATTGGGAAGTGTCTTCTCCTCGACGGATTTGGGCCTCTTGGGTGGAGCGTCGTTTTCTTTCTCCTGTTGAAGTGCACGTTTGCCCACTGCGGCATTCTCCAGAGTTTCTTTAGCCAGTGTATTACTTCCTACAAAACAAATTTGAAAAAAAGCACACCTTAAGTTACTCCTCACAAAAAAAAATAACAACCTCATCATCAAACATGAGGCGATGATATTAAGCATAGCTCAAGGTGGGGGGAAAAAAAAATTGAGTAAAGGTCTTAGAGAAGTGAAACCCAAACAAACACTGCACCATAAATATAAAAAGAACAGAATGAACCCTGACTCATACTAATCTACTTTATTGCCGGCGCTGCAATATCAAAAAAACAAAAAACAAAAAAAAGAGAGACCATAAAAACAGGCCAAGCAATTCCAGTCATGAAGATATTCAAAATAAATGGAGAGTCACAAATGCATTATCACTGTGCTGTACGTCACGGTACCATTATCCAGGCTATTTGGGTGTATAGATTATCAAATCACCTTCCCTAGCATTACCCTAAATATCCGTGCCCGACACAGAGCACTGGAGGAGGCAAAAAATGTTATTACCATTTCAGCCGAGCTCAATTCAGGAAATCAGCCCCCCAGTTGTATTTAGAGAATGCTGCACAGAGTGATAAATCTTTCATTACCCTCATCTCCAGACGCAGACAGCGTCCCAGCCATCTCGCTCTACGCAATTTATCCCCTCCCCGAGTATGCAGAACACAAAGAAACCCCTGGCTGCCATCTCTCTCTCTCACTTTCTCTCTCTCTCTCTCTCTCTCTCTCTCTCTCTTTCTAATCTGGTCACTCTGGGCTAAATACTTGTGAGGCATGGATGCAAAAAATAAAAAATAAAAATGTACTGATTTTTAAAGGGTATATTAGTCTTCACTTTATTTGAATTTCCATCGCATGTGCATGCAATTTCATTCTTTGCATTCTACTTATTTTATTGTAATCCTACATATCAGGAGCCTGACATATTAGCCTGTCAAGAAAAGTGACACAGGAGGGGGAAAGAAGGAAAAAAAAAAAAAAAAAAAAAAACCCCACAAGGACACAATACAAATTTCCAAGCGCATCAGAGAATTTTCTACAGCCTTAAATTGCTAGGTAATCTTCTTCTTTTTTTTCCTTTTTGATATCCCTGCAGCGTTGAGGAGGCATGTCACATACATTTCATGACAAACAGAAAACCTCATTTGCCAGACGAGCCAATCTCATTGCCGTACCGCATCTCCTGACCTTTTTTCTTTTTTTTTTTTTCTTTTTCCCTCCCTCTTCTCTGTTTATTATGAGTATTTCTAATTTTAACTTTCAATTTTCACCATCTTCCAGTCAATTTGCAACTAAATTATTTCCAGGGTGAGGAGCCGATTGCCGGACAACTGGGTGCAAACGTGTTTCACGATGCGCGCGATGAGTCTTTTCCATTGATTGCCATCATACTGAATGTAAATGTATAGTCTGAGAAAGGGGGGGGGGGGGGGAGAAAGGGGGGGGGGTTGGTTGGTTCGTAGGGGAGTAATCGGATTTTGTGCTACATGAGGATCCATCGCTATGATTTATTTTCTTAATCAGCGTACTGCTTTCATAAGCACTTCAAAACAAAATGGATACCGTGTAAGAAGACGAGAGAGAGAGAGAAAGAAAAAAACTTGATACTGTCTATATGAATACGCAGGAAGAGTGAGTTGTATCATACGGAAAAAAAAAAAAAAACCCTGACGCACAAATGAAATGAGATAAAATGAGAATGAATTATAAACCGTGACCATTACAGGCTTCATCTTATCTATAAAAAAAAAAAAAAAAAAAAAAAAAATGCTTTTGTATGCTGTGGGTGGCTAATGCATTTCAGGTCATCCTTGACTTTCGTATTTTTTTTTTTTATACCTCCCACTAATTGAAATAGCTTTTTTTTTCTTTTTTGTTCTTTGTCTTCAAAGCAATGAAGCAGGAGATAAAATAACGGTGACATTGTTCCCATCCCCCAGTGACAAATGCATTTGAGAAGCAGGACCTTGCTTGATTAGATAAATCAAAAAGTGATTTATGACATTCAAGCTGTATGCATTATAAGAAGCAGGGCAGCCGGCTGGCCACCCATCTTTATTTACAACTGTCAGAGATCTCTACAAGGCCTCGGATTGTCCTACTAAAAAAAAAAAGGAGAGAATCTCACCGCTCCTTAGAGAACCTCTACCGTTTATTTATTTTTTCCCCCAAAGATATAAAACACTGGTACAGAAACGTACAGATGAATAATACATCTCTACGTGCATTTATTTTTATTTTTATTCCCCCCAGAAAATGTCAATTATATGGGACCTCCTTGATGAAGGCAGGATAAATTTACTATTCAATTTCCTGGGCCCTCAGACCCAACGGTCTACAGCGCTATAAATAAGCCCGGGTCTGGGCCTCTGGTGTACCTCCAGTGATTTACGTAGATCCCGGGTTTTAAGGTCACGAATTAAGCTTCACTTGATAACATCTGACTGTCACATTTCGAAACCTCGAGGTCAGACGCCACACCGCTCCGGTTTGACTCCTAATCCCGAGCGCATCCTGCTCGACCTCGGCGGCCATGTTGGATTTATTTAGAGAACGTGTAGCTGTAGGGCTGTTCGGTTGAATATGCTAATAAACGATTAATACATTTTAATATAATAATGCTCCGTAATGCTCGTTTCAGCGTGCGATGCCTCAAATCCAAATTATACTTTTAAATTACGGTTAAATATCCGCCGCTGTGTATTGCGTGCTTTTTTTTACTTAGCGTTGCATAAGATATTATTATTATTGCTATTATTTTTAAATGGTGTTATGAACAATGATTAATTTCCTTACTAATTTAAAGGAGGTGCGCTAGCATTAATGACAGCTCATTTTTATCCCTCCTAATGGGTGCGGGTTTATTTTTGTAGCCTGGAGCCGTTTCACATATTATTAACATCTTAGCTAAAAAAAAACAACAACAACAACAACAACAACAAAAAAAAAGTTGATCCAGATTAGGAAATATCTGCATGAAAAATGCAATTTGGATTATAATTAATCTGTGGTGGCACTAGATTAAAATGAGGAAGTGAATTAAAACCAGGGGAGACCTTGCACATGGTGCACGTACAGTATTGTAAAGATACTACATGCCTACAGTACGCGATGTTTGATACACTGGAGCGAAAAAACAACAACAAAATACTTAGCATCCAGTACAAGTTCAACATTATAAACCTCGTAAAACGTGTTACGGTTAAACCCTGACTGTTTCATCCACCAGCAATGGATTAACGTCTCGATAAATCAAAACGTTTGCGTTTTAAGTGAAAAAAATTCACTATTGAGCACAAACAGGCTTCGAAACGGAAAAAAAAAAAAAAAACACACACACACACACACGTCTGACCTCGCCGGGATCGGAGATGTTAAACGATGCCGCGTATAATGCAAAGTGCAAATTCTCGCCCGCTGTCTCCGACAGGCCTGTCACACACACACACACACACACACACACACACACACACACACACACACACACACACATATATATATATGACTCAAAGATAGATGACTAGCTAAACTAATAGGCTCGGCCCTGTTTCAGCGTTTCTTCTGCACCATTGAACCCAACATTATGTAGCTCTAGGTATGGCGTGCATGAAAAGACATCCAATGTAATATTCATGGTGACCACAGATTTCCATCTCATACATACATACATACATAAAAAAAAAAGAAAGAAAGAAAGAAAAAACAAGGCGTGTATGAATTCTTATTTAGCAAAGCAAATATAACAAAGCCCGAGGTAACAGTGCCAGATGCTAGCTCCAGGGGCTGTTCCCTGATCGCGACACAATGCTGTTTTGTACGGATTGTTGTCCTTGTTAATGTCCTACCGGTTACACGGAAAAAGATTTGTAGATTTTGAAGTCGGGACAATGATGGGTGGAGTACAGCCTTGATTTAAAAGGAGATGGTGGAGGGGGGGAGAGAGAGAGAGATGAAAAATTTAATAAATAAAGGGTTACGCGGGTGCAACGTGTAAGTACAGTAAGTAAGACGAGTGCGATCTAATCCGCGCGCAAAATTCATATGTCATCAGAGGACCGGCGAGCGCGCTGAAGATTAATGAAAGGAGCTTAAAAAATTACAAGCAACTGATTTGATAAAAAATAATAATAATAATAATAATAAATAAATAATAATAATCTGACAGGTCATTCTGTAATATTCGTCCTCGTCTCCACGTCTCCGCGTCTCTGCTGTCACATGGTTATGATTAAAATGGGTCAATGGGAGGCTTGTGATAGCATTCACATGCAGTCCACACATGCAGCCATTATTAGCAGGAAAAGCCCCACGGTGGAGATGAAAGAGGCAGAAAACCCAGGCACACTATGAGCGTGTGTGTGTGTGTGTGTGTGTGTGTGTTAACAGGGAGGGTTAGTAACTGAGTGACTGAGTGAGTGAGGGAGTGAGGGAGTGAGGGAGGGAAGAGGAGGAGGAGGAGGAGGAGGAGGAAGGGAGGGTGCCAGAGACAAAAGACCAAAACTACAGGTCTTACTGGAGTCTTTCTCCGTCCTCTTGCCCTCCTGGCTCTCTCTCTCGCTCGTCTCTTTGTCCTCGGCCGCAGCCAGTGAGGAAGCGCGTCTCGGTCCCTCGGTGTCCTCACCTGGTTCCTCTATAAGTGAGCAGACAGGAAGTGGCCGGGTTACCCACATTACCACCGTCAAAACATACCGCATGTGTTTCAACGTACCAGGGCTGAATTTTTCTCTCTGTCGCTCTCTTACACACACACATGCACACATGCACACATCCAGACATCACACACACACACACACCTCCAGACTGTTAGCACTAGGCAGATTACAACAGTCCTCGGCTTGGCTTCCCTGCTTCCCTCCCTGCTCGTGTTTAATAATTCCGCGGATCTCCGCTATGCTGCCAGTGGATTAATCTGTTTATGCTGTTAGCTGCTAGGTTGAAGCCGCGCACCTCTAATCCCTGAAAGGCCCACTGTTCCCTTTCATCCAGAGATCATTTGTCTCTCACGGCACTGATGTCACATTTTAATGAATTTTTAGCAGGCTGAGTATTGCCAGATAACCAGGCTCGCTCCTCCGTCTCTTCTGCTCATACCGCATGTCAAGAAACAGAAATGTATTATAGAAAATATATATATACAGAAAAAAATAGAACAAAAAATATATATTCGTTTTTAAACAAACAAATTAATCTGTAACTGTATAAATGAATCACGATGAGGCTAACAGGTCAGAAGTGCATTTGCATACTAGCACTCGAGTCATTGTTTGGGAAGCCACAGCGGCCCGGGGATTCGGCGGATACGTGATATAATTAACCCTTTCGAATCCCCCACGCAGCGCTGGCGCCGACATTTTAAGTGCAACGCATTAAGTGGAAATTATATACAGCATGAAATTTTCATGGCAGATGCTGAGAGTGATTGAAAGGAGAAATTGTGCCGCACTCTAGTCCTAATGTTTTATTAATAATATTCTGACAACAGGATGAAATATCTCCTGTCACTGGTGGCAGCTGGTTTTAAAAAAAAAAAAAAAAGAAAGAAAGAAAAAAGGCAAAAAAAACAACAAAAAAAACAAAGAACGCTATTTTGGCGAGTGTGTATTCTAATTCGAACACAAATAACAGCAATGCCTGAAAATGTCTGATCGTTTAGGATGAATAGGTGTACACTTATTGATGTGTGTGTGTGTGTGTGTGTGTGTGTGTTGAGATGTATGTACAGAGCGTTTGTAGTCATTACAAATTAAATGTAACGATGTCACAAAAAAATGTGAATCTGCCATTTAAACCAAAACATGTCATAAATTATTAAAACGGAAAAAAAAAAAGAAAAAAAAAACACTATAGATACAGTAATAATCAGTAATAAAGATATTCTGGGGGGAAAAAAATTAAAATTGTTATTGTAGTGCTAAAAACAATCCTCACACTGGACTAGGTTTTATTCACTGGGACTTCAGCGGGACAGAGACGACAGGACGTCCGGACAGACCTCCGACCAGGACCACGGTAAATAAATAATTGGTTAAAAAAAACACAATAATGGACACTCAAGGCCAAGCAGCATGTTTAAAGCGCCTCCTCCTCCTCCTCCTCCTGACCCCACCCCTTTGTCCGCCGCCTCTCCTCCTCCTCCTCGTCCTCCTTTTGCTTATCTCTCCGTCTGCGGGGGGGGGGGGGGGGGGGGGGGGGGGGGGGGGGCGGGGG
>JAQQZT010000019.1:20232068-20237993 GCA_030068275.1 Clarias platycephalus | reverse complement strand
CACACACACACACACACACACACACACACACACACACACACACACACACACACACACACACACACACACATTCTCACTGTCTCACTTCGGTCTCTCTGGGTTCAGTTGAGGTAAACGCACTCATCAAACAACAAACTAACGATTGCAAACAACTCTGTCTCTCCGTCTCTCTCTCTCTCTCCATCTCTCTCCCTTTCTCTCTCCGTCTCTCTCTCTCTCTCCATCTCTCTCCCTTTCTCTCTCCCTCTCTCTCTCTCTCCATCTCGCTCGCCCTTTCTCTCTCCCGCTCGTGCTCTCCTCTTTTAATTTCCCCTCTCATTTCCCTGCCCCGTCCAATGATGTTGCCATCCGTATCATGGATAATGAGATGGGCTATCTGCTGCTCCCCGGGGACAGGACTGTGGAGAGAGCCGGTGCCCCTCTCCACCAGAGAAGATGAGCAGTGTATGTGCCAGGGTCCCGGTGGTCTTGGTGGAAATGAAAGTGAGAGAGAGAAAGAGAGAGAGGGAGGGAAGTGTGGAGGAAGAGGAGATGGAGGAGGAGATGAGGGAGAAGACAAATACAAATATGGAAATCATGTGGCGGCTTCCAGACAGATACGGATCAGCTGCGGCAATCGGGAACGTTATAACTCCTGGACAGTGCAGTTGGATGCTGGACATCCAGGTACAAAGGGAAAGAGAGAGAGAGAGAGAGAGAGAGAGAGAGAGAGAGAGAGGCCCAGCTGATGAACAGGTGCGGTTTGGTATTTGAGTTTCCTCACACTCCGACTCCGACACACTGACCATGAACATTCTTGCCTCTAAATGACCCAAATGCCCAGCGCAAATCCTCTCTGTAGAGAAACACACATTTCCTGCCATTTCCTAACCGAGCGTTACGCCGCCTTTGAATGGTCATGACAGATTTATTCCGTCCCACATCTGCATTTATTTGAGTGTTTATTATTAATAATTATATCGTGACCATAGATCATTATTACAGGCGAAATCCAAACAGTCACACGGACTAATGGCGGCGTGGAACAGCCGACGAGGATCCAAAGTTTGTTATAGTAAGTATTTATTTAGGGGGAGGGGGAAAAAAAAACAGTAATCTTCTGCAAATATAACCGTACCCCTGGATGCGGGAGCGTCGCTGATTCTTTGTGGAAAAATACGCAGGAATAAAACTTTTTTTTTCGTGTGTAAATGCAGTCGTTCCTTGGCCATAAAGATATTTAGTATTTCCAGGTCCATATGGAAACGTCGTCAGCGCTTTGTTCTTTTCTCGTGCGCCCGGCCAAACTACCCCGATCCCATGTGCCTTTCACCTTTAAACATAAAAAGAGAGGTGTTTTTCTGGTCAAATAAAGAAGTCTCTATTTTTTTAAGCTTTACAACCATATGTCTATGAGTGAAATATTCTCATTTCTGCCAAACACATTAAAGCCGGCATCTGTAAAACAGATTTCCCTCTGCTGGCATTAAAGGAAAAAAAAAGAAGAAAGTACTAAAGAGAGAGAGAGAGAGAGAGAGAGAGAGAGAGAGAGAGAGAGAGAGAGAGAGAGAGAGAGACAGGCAAAAGTGCAGGACGGACGGACGGAGGGACGGACGTGCTCTGTGCTCTGTGTGTATTTAAAAAAGGGAAGGCTGAATAAATACTTAGAAATCACTTTCATGTCTTTTTGTGCGAGGCCTCTGTACTGAAACATCTCTCTTTGAAATAAAGCTTTGATTAGGTTACTTTTACACTTGAATTCTTTTTCCTCGTTCAGGACTTTCGAATGTCAAAGAAAAACTCGGCTTTGTCATGCTGCTCCTGGATTTACCGACACGTGAACAGAAAACAATGGATCGGTTTTAATCCCCACAACAGCCACCTGCTATTTTCATTCCGCATCAGGAGAAAGGAATGGGTTAAAAAAAAAAAAAGGACTACCGACCACGTCATACTCGGACTCGTTATTTAAAAAACATCCCTATAAATAACATCTCACCGCCAGACCGCACGTGTAAGTGATTTATCGTAATCGGGATCGGAGGGATCGGTGCCACGTGACGATACGGTTTAATGTTATCTAATGCGGACGATTTAAGAAACGCCGGCAGTGACCCGCACCCGTGTACACGAGCGTGCAAACAACCTGCACCCGCAGCCATGTCCGTGCATGCAGCAACAACCGCGTGCTTTTGAGCTCATGCCTAAGCTAGCTAGGCCTTTCTCACCTCCTAATCTTCAGTCTACTTGTCTTCCTACATGATCTTTGTTGCCATGGAATCCTTTTTTGTTTGCTTAGAGAATTAGTGCAGCCCTTATGAAAAAAAAAAAAAAGTGAGAGAGAGAGAGAGGGGGTGTTTAAAAAAAAAAAAAAAAAAAAAGTTTTAAACTGCTAAGGATTTCAAAACATTCCCATGGACAGGGTTTTTAATGCCAGGCTTGAAAAATTCCACATGCGAGTCTTTCAGGGCTTCATTTGGCTCACGCTGACTTCACTCGTCAGAGGATTTGCTCTTTGTTGCTCAGTTACTAACGCCACATCACTAACACTGAGTGAATGCATGAAGAAAGTGAGTCTTCTCTTTCTCTCTCTCTCGCTCTTTTTTTTTTCTTTTTTTTTTCTGGTCTTATGGTTAAATGAATATTCTTGGAAAGGCCTCTTTGTGTATTTCTCTTTTTCGGTGTACCCTGTTAAAAGGCCCCTCCGAGACGCTTTCGTTCTGCGGCGGGGTAATAAAATCGTATTTCATTATTACGATTACAGACCTGCCAATTCCGTGCGCAGTCTAGCCATTGTCAGTCGCTAAATTAACTTTTTTCTAAATATACAGCCGAGGAGAGGGTTCGGCTCATGCGTATGCGAATGCGCTTTTGCCAAAAGTGACTAAGGCTGGTCGATAGATCCTCATTACCTTAATATGGTTTATCCAGAGAAGTCCGCTAATGAGTCTGGGATGTAGGGTAGGTCTATGATTTCAGGATATCAGTATTATTGTTTCAGGCAATCACACCAGGCCAGTAAGTCAACACCCAAAAGCACTTAAGCACAGGATGATACTACAATGGCTTCGGTTTTAAATCCCTACCACCCTCGAACCGTTCTGTGGATCGTCTGTCCTATATTTCGCCAGAACTCCAAATGATTCATGCGGCTTTTCCAAACGCGACCAGCGTCCACTGATTAAAAAAGAAAAAAAAAAAAACAGAGGGACTTTTCAGTGCACACAACTAGTCATCTTCTTAAGTCACTTCTGGAGAGCTTCCCTCACTCCAAGGTGACAAAGCAAGATTTTTATTTTTCCCCTCCATTTGTTTTTTGTTTTTCGGTGAAGTACACACATTCACGGAACCAAATATCACCCCTGGCTCGCTGCGCAAATATCGATGTTTCTGACACGAAACTCGATTAAGTTTGATTTTCGAAAGGCATCACATGAACAGCCTGACTGGTACAGTATGTCCCTGGCCTGGGGCGTCTTTACAGGAAACGGGAGAGGGAAGACTGGGAAAGAGTGACGGTAGAAGGGGGTAAAATCAAATTTACAGCTCGCTTAATGACATTTGACATCATAAAAACAAAGGTGCTGGAAAACAAATAGGCCGTATTTACCTGCGCGCGACCACAGGCACTGAATCAGCGCTCGGTCTCAGGCCACCGCGCTAGCCGCTGTCCATTTACCTCGGCTACATTATGAGGTGTAATGGAGAAGGATAATGTACAGACTCTGGTTTACATTTAGCAAATCAGCCTACGGCGTCGAGAGTGTGGGTTGGGTAGGGCATGCGCACATGGACACACACACACACACACCAGCTCATGCTCACACAGGAACTCGCTCAGACACACACACACACGCACAGATTAGAAAGATATCAGATCAGTAAAGCTTGGGGTGAAAAGGCCCTGACCTTGTAAAGCTTGAGCGCTGCCTCGTGCCTCTGGTTGGCGGTGTGTAGCCGCAGCTTCTCCACACTGTTGCTGTAGTAGTCGCAGGCGTTGCACTTCAGGTGCACGGGGTTGCCGATGGCGATGCACTTGAGACGCCACTGGTTGGCCTTGCCTCCTTCTTTGATGTGGGCCACCAGCTGGTACTTCTGCATGTGCTTATCAGTCTTGCAGTGGAGCTGGAAATTGGCCTTGAGTTGCGTGTTGTAGTTGCACAGCTTGCACTGGTACACGTCGCCCATCACGGCCCTCCACTCGTCTTCCGGGAGCAGGCGCTCGGCCGCCACGTGGGCGTTCAGAGTCTCCAGGCTGTCCGAGGTGAACTTGTTGCACACGGCGCACTGGAAAAGTTTCAGCAGCGGGTCGTTGATGCAAGGCGACAGCTCTCCGGCGGAGAGGATGGACAAGTCCTCGGCCATTAGCTGACCGCTCGTGAGACGCAGCTCTGACGGCAGCTCATTATTTACTGCAGGGAAGGACAAGAGAGGTAGATGTGGACAAAGGTAGATGTTTTTAAGAGAAACTGGAGTAGGGCACCCACACAAAAGGATTTGCTAAAATAAAACCGTGGTGAGGAGTAGTGGACTGTATAAAGCCTTAACTATAAAAAGCCGTAATAGGATTGAATCAGGATCAATTACAATCATCCCTTTCAACTTCTAAACCCCCCCCCTCCTCATCAGATAGCTTTAATTACTCCTACTGGGCATGTCGTTTCTGAGTATGTACTGGTTTTTTCTTCTTCTTCTTCTTTCACCGTAGACATGAAAGTTGATCAATAAAAAAAAAAAAAAAGAAATAAAAGAAAGATTCTGCTATAATATAAACCCTGAACATGAAGCAGATTATCTTACACGCGGCTGATCGTACGTTTCTTTGATCCTTTCCCTGTTTTATAAGTCGAGCACCTCGTTTCTTAACGTGCTACAAAGAAAATTCAATAATTTTCACCAGAACAATATCTGGACCTTTTTGTAGACCATATGTAGCAATCTGCTCGGCTTCAACTACGAGTGTGTGCGGCTCCTTTTTTTCGAATAAAGGACATTGAATTCGCAGAAACAATGGACCGTGACGGGCTAATATATGTGCCAGCTCGTGCTAAGAGTTAAGGTGAAGACATGCAGAGAGGCGTTTGTTTTCAGCACTGAGAATTGAGGGCTGCATCTGCTCGGTCATGACCTGCAGCTCCGGAGTGGGGATAAAAAGAGTGAGAAAGCTGCTGTCAGGTCATTGTGAAAGTTCCAGGGGGAAATCTACTCCATACTGTTGGTTTTTAGATAAGGTCTTTCGGGGTAGGGGTGGGAGAAGGAGATGGATTAAGCTGACTTAAGAAAATTAAGAACGAAAGATTAAGAATAATTCCCATGAGGCAGTTCATACTCATTTTTTTAATCAAGGACTAGGTTAGGGGAAGGATACAATAATGGGTGGCGTGATAAAAGGGAGAAAGAGTGACAGGAAGGGAGGGAGGGCATGAGGGAGGGAGGGAAGGAGGGAGAGAGGGCGAGACAAAGAGACAAAGACAAACAAACACAGAGATGAACAAAAAAAATCTACTCACCCAGCCCAGGAGCCAGAGCTGTGGGAGCACTGGGATCCATTTGGAAAGGGTTGATCATCATTTGCGGATCGGAATGGTTGTCCAGCTTCATGCCGGTCAGGCCGATGTTCTGAGCCAGGTAGTACTGATAGAGCTCGGCTTCTGCCGGCGCCAGGCCCAGGTGAAGGTTGTGCTGGATCTGCTTCATGTTCTGCTGCAAGAGCATCATGTTGTGCATGTGCTTCTCGCTAGTCATGTGAATGCGTAGATTTCGTGCGACGTTGGTTTCGTAATCGCACACCTCACAGCGCCAAGTGGGCTTCTGCTTTGGCTTGGACGGCGAGGGTGCACTGCACCCACTGAGGGCGGCGCCGGTGACAGGGGCAGCGTGGTTGTAGGTGGGCTCTGAGGTGCCGTTCTGCAGGTTTTGCACATTATTAAGATGCTTGTCCGACTG
>JAQQZT010000019.1:20209006-20224006 GCA_030068275.1 Clarias platycephalus | reverse complement strand
TTGTTGTTGTTGCTTGTTTTTCCGCGAGAGAGCGAGTGAGCGAGATGTGATGAAGAGAAGCGTTTGTGGACTTCACCAGGTCTGTACGTAGGCTACAGACGTGCCAGTCATGCTGCTGTTGGACAGGACGCGCAGATAACTGAGTAAACATGGACCATATGCCTGCCAGAGAGAGAGACACACACAAACACACACGCGTTCTGTCTCTCTCTCTCTGTCTATATTCCTTTTGATTTAACAACAATTTGTTTCGCTCCTTCTTCCTAGACGCGAGCGTTCGGGCCTGAAGACGAGCACCGTTTATTAATTCTCTGATTCTGACCTTTCTGCCATTCTGTCATTTCTCCACAAGAAACAATAAAGGTTTAAAGTTCAAGGCCCTTCGGTAAAGACGGCGCTCTCCGCCTCCCGGTCCTGTAATTATCCGCGATTATAAACATAATCACAGGCCAGGTATCCCTGCACACATTCCAGACCTGTTAGACACTAAACGCAAATCTCAACCAAAATATTTCAAAAACACATAAATCACACAGAAAAAGAAGAAAAATGTCGGCCCGTACTGACGTGACACGATGGAGATGGACGTGAGCCGACCCGGTGATATCTCTCCATATTTCTGGAGCCAGAGAATTACTAATTAACTTAAAGTCTGGGCTTATATTTAATTAGCGAGCGCTCCAAATGAACTTTAGACCAAAGGCATTTGCTTTTTTAAACAAACGTCGTACTGACAGCTGTTGCGAGTTTGTACCCTTTGTGAAAAAAAGAAGAAGAAGAAGAAGAAGAAGAAAAGTTTTTTCGGTGCCGTCGCGGGGTCGATGCTTCGTTTGGCGCGAGCTCTCGAGTGTTCCGTTTGAAAATTGTACATTTTAATTGGATTCCACTCCAAACAAACAACTGTCACATGTAATTAGCGTGGGCTTAGATTAGGACCGCAATATTCCATTATCAAATCAACATGAATGTCACGCAGCGTTCCAACCCAACTGGCTCAGGACCAGTCGACTTCAACAAATCGGTCATACTCTCTCCCATTCGCGTCCTAAAACAGCCAGAAATAAACGACTCACGGAAATATAATTGTTTTTTGTTTTTTTTCCTTTCTTTCTTTTTGTACATCTTTCACTAAGATTTAATTTGTAATTTAATGGTTTGCTTAAGTAAGGAGGGAAGAAAAAAAAAAAAAAACACACAAGATTTGTCTGTTAGATGAAAAGGGCAAGAAAACTATCTGAGTCGCGGTAATGAAGAGAAACATTAAAAGAGACGCTGAATTATTTATTTATTTATTTTTTTTTTTCACCATCGGTGCCATTTGAAGGTCCGGTCTCGTCCTGGAACGCGATCAGCGAACGGTGCGCTTTAGCTTTAGCTTCATACGTCTCGGCTCGTGGATGAGACGTTCGTGGGGGATTTTAAGGTCAATGAGAAGTTGGATGAGAAGAGCGAAGCCCTGCGTCAGCATAACCGGCGGTTAATTAAAGCGAAGAAAACATATTATTTCTAAAGTCTGGGAAGTTAATACGCGGGATTTGTTTTGTCGTGAAATGCCACGCGGTAATAATAAGCAGAAGAAACCTGACCTGAAAATCAAATAGCTGTGTGTGTGTGTGTGTGTGTGTGTGTGTGTATATATAGTATAGCATCATTATGGAGGCATGAGGAATATACCGTACTCCTCTCCCTTGACCTCTCCCTCTAATTTTAACATCTCTCTGCTACATGATTTTTACATCTCACTTGATCCTTGATTTGATTTTTTTTTTTTTTTTTTTTTTTTAAACCCACCCAGAGTGACCTCAATTTCCCCTAATGGTTTTTTCATACTACATTTCGGACCATCTTTTCCTGCGACGCTTATAAACTTTCCGTGATTATCCCCAGGGCAGTGAAACTCACCCCCCCCCCCCCCCGAAAAAAAAAAAGTCCAAAATCGAGGAAGATGCTCCATCATGCAGGACGATCCTCAACGGTTGTGGGTTTATTTATTCTTTTTTTTTTTTTTCCTTTTTCCTTTGACGCAAACTGCTGCACCAACCGCTCATTTTCTCCACCGCTTGCCCCATCATTATACCTCGCTGACGAGGTGACCTACGGTGTCACCTGAAACACCTCCGCCACAGAGCGTCCATCTTTAAAGCGAATAATTAGAGATGATTCTGGCACACATGGCAGCCCGCTGCAGCGAGACAGGATATGAGAAGTCTAGCATTAAATAAATACTTCTGTGGAGACGGCAGCTGCTTCTCCTGACCTCAGGCCTGAAACACAAACAGCGTGCAGGGATCGTGTCTGGAAAGCTGCTTGTTTCTCCATAAACACACACACACACACACACACACACACATGGCATGGTCAGGCTAATATCCCCAGCTCATTGTCCTGAGCTAACTAAGCACCATGAATATTAATGGGGGCAGAACTCTCACTTATTTGTTTACATAAGGCACGACTGGTCATCCATATTCAATTACGCTCTCGTCGCTTCTTCTCAGAGGGAATGATCAGCGCGCCATGCAGATGGGATTCGCAGAAGAAGGTGCGTAAACACATGTTTGAATATTTCACGTCTCTGGGAAATGCCATCTGCCCCGCAGGTCACTGATCTGAACTGCACCTCTTCAGACGGGGGGGGGGCGGGCAAAGGGCTTTGAACTTATTTAGAGTATGACCGTATCCATAAAACAAACAGTGACACGAATCTGTCGAGGACAGCGAGAGCGAGAGAGCGAAAGAGAGAGAGAGAGAGAGAGAGCGCAGGATCTTGATTTAAAATTCCAGTGCTTCAGCAAAACTCCCATCCAATGATCTATCTATAGATAATAAACCAAGACAATACACACACACACACACACACACACATTGTTATATTGTTGTTGTTCTTTTTTTTTTTTTTATGAGTGAAATCCCAAAATACAGACTTAAGCCTCGGGTTTTGGGGAAACGACAACGATTTTCTCGGCCCTTGTTCCTTCCACATGCTCCAAACACACACGCACACGTGTGTAGCCCCAAGTAGCCCCTGAGCTGCTAGCATCCTTCGCTGTCAGGAGGCTTTGCTAATGAAAGAAAACCCCGCCATCCAGGCCATGCTCGGTTCGTCAACCCTGATTGGTTGAAGCGGGCCCGGCGCGCTCTCTGCCATGGCAGCAGGCAGGGCGGTGTTCTCCGATTAAACGAGTGCAGCATCTCTCTCTCGCTTTCCTTAACCTCGCAGGATTTCATACACAGCTCTGGGCCAAATGATTAACATACGCGGTCCATCATGTTGATCTCTGCGCATAATTCCCTTTTCAGCCGGAATGAAGGCATGAATGTTGCATGCGCTACAACACCCCTCCCCACCACCTTTCTCTTTCTTTCTGTTTTTTTTTAATTTTTTTACTATTATTATTATTATTATTAATTTATTTTAATATCCTGTACGAGAGGCTTCATGCCAAGCAGGAGAAAAGCATAGGAAGAAGAACAAGTAGAACAAGAAGAAGAAGAAGAAAAAAATCCCCAGCTCCTAGACGAGACGTGGGGGCCGACAGAAAAAGTAATGCGATCCCTACTGGCCGGGGACCAAGAGCAACAAAAACATTTAGATAACTGTGTTCAATAATGAAAGTTTTCAGTGAGGACAGAAATTACATTTCCTCACGATAACAAGGCCTTCCCATAACAAGGCTCGCAAAAACGTCCGAAACGCCCGTGTCCTCATCACTCATGTGCGCTCGCATGTCCGTAGGGAGGGGGGGGGGTATAGGGGCGTCGGTAATTCTATTAGCTTCCTCTTTTTTACGAAGGCAGAGGCGTTTTTTAACAGCATCCGTGCTATGGGTGGGGGGGCTACGGGTAGGGGGGGGACAAAGACAGGCAGGACTGTCCTGCGCGTACGACATTCAACATCTGGTAAAGCGTGTCTGGATCGTCCAGGCAAGACGTTAAAGCATGACCTGTCTCTGGGTGAGAAGGGCCTCTCCGAAGAAACGTTCCCCTTTCACAGGGGTTAAACCAGCGGGAAGGGGATAAAGGGGGGGCGACATCGCCGCACTTCCGTCTCTCTGATGGAAATATTAACGCTGCTGAGATGAAGAAATCGCTCTCTGTCGTTTCTTTTTATTGTCACATCAAGCTTTCAGCTGATTCAATGTGTTTAAGATTCACGTCCGCTTGTGATGTCATCATCGAATCAAACACACGCGTTAATAAATCAGTCAGAATGCGCTGCTATTTAAACATAGAGTTTTGATCGTTTTTTTTTTTTTAAACAAATAATAATAATCACACATACTGTACGTCTTTGTATTTTATCAATAAAAACACCTCGGTGCGGTTTAATACCTGCAATATTGAGTGCCTGGCCTTCCCATTGTGTCTAAACGCTGCTGCATAAAGCAGCCGGAGCCTCTATTTACTAGCGGAGAGAGGGGGCCATTACCATACATATTACTTCACGTAATGACAAAATCTGCAGGCATCTCGGGAGGCTCCTGGAATATGAAGCCGCGTGCTTGTTGTCTCGAGTCCTCGACAAACGCATCTTTAGGGAGAGCTGGCCCAGAAATAAAGAGAGAGGCAGGCAGCGTTTTCGCTCGCCTTTCATCTCAGTCACTCAGTCATCCATTCAGTGGGCCATTCAGAGCCACCGTGCATTATGCAAAAAAATGCTAATCCTTTTCCGATGCTTTCACACTTGTACAAACCCCCATTCCCCCCAGTGAAAAGCAATTATATCAGTTTACATTTCTGTCAAAAAACAGGATTAATGCAGGAGTACTAGCAATGTGGAGGGTATCTCTCTGCAACCCCCGCCCCCCCCTTACCACACATACACACACACACACACACACACACACATGCACGCAAGCTAACGGAAACTAGAGATTATTCGAGACGCCATTCTCTTTCCTCCACCTCGACGAGAAAAAAAAAAAAAAAAACAAGTGGAGAGGCTCTAAGAATGTTATTTAATTAGCCGAAGGGAAAAGGAGAGAGTTTTAGTTGCTGTGGAAACTCTTCGCTGACCCGACCTTCTCCTTGCCAAGGCCCGAGCAGAATGAGATCCAGTCTGGCCTTTTAATCAGAAACAAATTATGGAAGAATGCTGCCAGGTTGGACGATCCCATCTGCAGCCTCGTTGTCTCCGCGCTCGTACGTCAGGCGCCATGACAAACAAGACGAGGAAAAGGAAGACCACCCCTTTTTTTTTTTTTTTTTTTTGTAATCGCCCGCCCCCCCGAGCTGAGTTTTGCATATGCAAATTCCCACACAAGGGAATCGTGTATAAACAAGTGTCATTGTCAGGCGGATTACCCTGGGATGTGTGTTTTATTTATTTATTTATTACTTCTTTTTTTTTTTTTTTTTTTTTTTTAAACAGGAGGAGTGGCTGTATACAGGGCCATTAGTCAGCACAATTAACCCTGTCTCCGTAGAGACTAATGAAATTTCGCTATGGTATGACTTAAATTAGATAGCTGGTTATGCGTTTCCACAATCCGACTCCGAATCCATTATTTGCCCCGGGAACAATGAGGCGTTTGTGCTCGGCTGATCTGTGCCAGCTGAACAAACCCTCTGAGCTGACAATTTGCATATGTTAATATAATTAAGCGCTAATTACACGAAACTTGCACGCATTCGCTCACACTTTCCGCAGGCGCCGCGGAGCTCGAACCTAATCCGAGCGTTTAACCCTTCAGACGGCATCTGAGCGAGGAAGAGGAAGGGATAGTAGGGGTGGAGAGGAGAGGGGTGGGCGGGGGGGTTGAGGCGGGGGGGGACTCGGCCTTGTCCGTAATGGCCTCGGGGCTGACACCAAACGGCCCCCGCTTAATACATTAAGCCAGCTCCTGACTTCTCAGCTTTCTCCAGAGCGGAGTGTGCTCTGCAGCCTCCTAACCAGACCAAATTCAATTGGGCCTGCAACAAAAGCCCCACAGTTCCTCGACCAACAATGTGATAATTTTCTCAGGGCTGTCCATGGAATCATCAGGACCGCAGACACACAAACCCGAGAGGGAGAGAGAGACAGCGGTGGTCTTTATTAAACATGCAGCGCGGGGCGAATCCACATCAAGCACAAACAAATCACTCACTACTCGTGTTTCTTGACGAGCCAGCACTCGGTGATGAGTGCCACCATTTTTCCGCCCTTAAAATTAAAAATAAGTCATGTTTGATGTTCGATTTGACAGGTCTAACTTAAACATGTCTCGCACGCACTGACAAACATTTCCTTAGCAAAACAGACAAGAAAAAGATCCTCATAACATCACACCCAGATGTGTGACGATGTGCGGATTTCGAGACGGTAAAGGAATCTTTAAGGAAATCAAACAGCCGTGGTCAGATTAAAAGGGGCCTTTGTCCTCATCTGTCTGCGTTTCTTTTAGCGAGCTAAATTAAGCGAGTCTCTTCAAAAGGTGTAAGATGAGCCAAATGGGAGGGAAAAAAAAAAAAAAGAAAGAAAGAAAATGTTCTATCGCATCTGAAATTCATGCAGCTGTGCAGAATGTAGTCCAGATGGTGCAGGAGGAATGGAGAAAAAACAAACACCTGATGACGGACAGCGAAAGCTTAGAGGATCACGATAACGCTGGGGTTAAAGAAAACAGAAATAAACCTTTCAACTGCTCCACTGTACAGGACAGAGCGTAATGAATTTCCGCAGACGCAAATGGAATAACACACCGTTTTTTTGTGTTTTCGGAGCCTGAGGTTTTTAAGCCATTGCTAAATGCTTAATGTCATGCTGAAGCAAAAACCTGTATTTTTTTGCTGAGTGCTTCTTAAAAGGCCTTTTAAGGAAAATATACACTACACACATTTCCCGAAGGAAAAAGGGGAAAAAAATATCAGTAGGGAATGGACATCTTTTGTTTATTCATGGAGCTTTCCGAAATATGTGCATACATTACATCCGTGTGTGTATGTGTGTGTGTGTGTGTGTGTAAAGCTCCTGCTTAATTATTAGAGCGATGTTTTAGCGTGAAACTAGAGCTACGGTCGAGCCGATGTGTGTTAATGTCAGAAAGGCAGAGGCTGTCGAGCCCTGTGCACTGCCATGGGATTTTCAGCGTTGAACAGGCTTGTAGCAACCGTCGCTGCTGTGGGGGATTTTAAATCATTCGGCCTCTTCCATTAGAAACTAGACTTACTGAGGTGGAAACCATAAAATATGAGGAAGGGAAATTTAATCCTTAAAATATTGATTTGCACATTAATATGGTACAGGCAGAGGGCAATCTGGCTTCATGGAAATGACACTTTTTTTTCCCCCAGACCCCTGAGCCAATCGTACCTCAGGAACATGTCTGAATATCAGAGAGTCGTTACAGGCCAGGCCCGAGTAGCTCTACGGGTTGTAATCGGAAATGCTATGCGAGGTCCTCGTCTACAGCAAACGTGCACATTTTTTTCGAACGAGAAAGCAACACTCGGAGCAATTCCACAGGCTACACCAGTGCCACACACTCGCACACTCACAGCCTAAATTGGTTTCGGGCAAAAGCCCTCGGAATAACGACTAACATTTTAGCAAATATGAACGTCTTCTCTGACTGACAAACATTTTGCATACGTGCTATGAAGGTTTATGGAAATACAATCTGATGTGACTACGTAAATTTACATAATTAGCTCTGTGGAAGCTGAATGTTTTTGTTGCTACAGTAGTACACAAACCAAAGATCACCGTGGGTCGAGCCAATGACGCAAAGCAAAGAAAAGGAATCTTTGAATAATCCTGAAAGCTGAGAAATAAAGAAATATAATCATGCAGAATAAAAAAAAAAAGTGATTCAGTGTGATGCAAGATTTAATAATAATAATAATAATAATAATAATACAAACAAGATGATTTGTAAATAAAGACAAAGCTATGCAAGCAAATCTGAAGAAGATGTGCAGAGTTCAGATGCAGAATTAAAAAGATATAAAGATAAATAAAAATGAAAGATTAGATCCGTGCAGTCCATAAAAAGCAGGAATGTTTTGTTTGTTTGTTTTTTGATCATGTAAACAGCGAAAAAAACACACAATCACGCCGATTTTCTCTCTTTCTCTGTCTTCTCTCTCCACACACACACTCACACACACTGAGACACAGGCTGAGTCTCGGCTCTCTGGCGGGTTTTTATCCTGCGCTCTGGTGATCGATCCCGGTGTGTCACCGCTGCCCGGTTTCCAATCGGAGCCGAGAACCTCAAACTGGCCCGCAAGCAACGGCACACACACACACACACACTCATACACACACACACACACACACTCATACACACACACACACACACACACTGACTCCATCCTTGGCTCTTGGTCTCGTAAAGCATGAAGCCGCTGTAAACTTAAAGCGTAAAACTGAGGACGCGGTGACGGAGACGCGGAACAGAGCGGAAAGCCTGCGGGGAACCGGGGGATGGAACCCACGACACGAAGGAACAGGAATGGAAGCATATCCTAAAAACACGGAAGCGGCTCAGTGTGTGTGAGAGTGTGTGTGTGTGTGAGGGAAACAGACAGAAAGAGCGAAACGTCACGCTCCGGTTTGGGATTTCTCCGGATTCTTGCGTGTTTTTTCCCCGTTTTTATCACGATGTTTGTTTGTTTTTTCCACAGGCTCACAGGAGCACCAGGTAGACTCTAACAAAGGCATGGAACTACATTTTTTAGGACGCAGAAACACACCGGGAACCATTAGGAGAACGCAAAGCGGTCCGGAGTGCTGCTTTCAGTTCAGTCTGGTCTAAAGGTTCTGCTTTCTTCCACATGGTGCAAGTGTGTTACTGATGAACAAGCGACATGGATAGGTTCGATTAGATTAGATGAGATCTGATCAGATCATAGGAACCAAACCAAAAGCGCACTGTTTGTCTGTCCTGTCCTGTTCCGCGTTCATGGAAAGACGAAGCGAAGTCCGAGCGGATCAGAACGTCAGCGTGTAGATCGGATATTTAAGGATGTAAATACTAACAATAATTATGATAATAATAATAATAATAATACAAGTTCCGTAGGCTACATGCGATCTGATCCGTGACAGCCTTTAAACAAGGCACAGCCTACAAAGGCGACGATACATTAACGATACACTTAAAAAGAAAAGAAAGTGATTGATCATTAAAGTTAGAGGGGAAAAAAGGAAAAAGAAAAGAAAAAAACTTACTCGTCCCCCCCTGCAGCTTCCTCCTTCTCCTTCTCGCGAAATGTTCTGCGTTTTCGAAGAAAATCACATCCAATGCGACCGAAAGTTGGAACAAAAAAAAAAAGAGAGAAGAAGAAAAAAACAAAAAAAAAAAACTCAAATAATCCTCCAAGTATCTTGGGAAAAAATGTATATAGATAAAAAGGATCAAAAATATGCAGCCGGATAAAAAAAAGAGAATGAAAGACGGATAGATAAATAGACAGAGTAATAAAGATAGATAGAGATAGATAGAGAGAAGAGAAGAGAAGAGAAGAGAGACAGCGAGAGCGAGTCGATCCTCTGGGTCCGCTCGGTAAAAGCCGCGCCGCACGGCCGCCTCGCGCTTTCGGTTGTGTGGCGACAGAGAGGGGGGTCTCAGGGTAAAAAGGAGGGTCGGAAATGAAAATCCGATATGTCTTTATTCGGCTAATTATTACGGTTTAAGCCCTGTTTTTTTTTTTTAAAGGAAAAAAATGGCTGATTAAGTTGAGTGCGCATGTCTGTGTGTGTCTATTCCCGATATGCACTCTGGTAATGAGAGAGAGAAAGAGAGAGAGGGAGAGGGAGGGAGGAAGAGAGAGAGTGAGGGAGAGAGAGAGAGAGAGAGAGAGAGAGGCGTAATTAGTGAGGTGATCAACAGTCTCCGCATTGCAAACGACGCGCTGGTGCAACTTGGTGAAGGAGAAATCAGACTATCGCGATACCTACGTCCGGTCTAAAGGGGGGGCCATGGAGATACTGGTGGTGGGCAAACAGCAACAGCAAGCTGATGAACGTCCTCTACAACAATGAGAGCACTTTTAGAAGTCATTACTGCTTTAAAAAAAAAAAAAAACAACAGATGGGGTTTTTATAATAATAGAGAAAAGGAAAATCAGCATATTGTCGGGTTTCAGTTAAACACGCAAAATATCTCAAGCTCTGGATAGACTAAACAGGAACATAGTGCACTTTCTGATCAAATACTCGTAAACACAACAACAACAAAGATATATTAGTGTTAATGACGTTTGCGTGTGTGTATGTGTGTGAGAGAGAGATAGAAAGAGAGAGAGAAAGAGAAGACAGTAAATGCTCAGAAAGAAAAATCATGGACAAAATAGTCGAAATATAAATATAAGCAGGCCTGATGCTTTATTAGTTTGGAGTTTTTTCTTTTTTGTCAAATAAGGTTTTGGTGGGGAAAAAACGATTAGGTGAGATCTGATTTGATCAATTATAGACTGTTTTTTAAATAATAATAATAATTCTGCATTGCACGTTAAATATTGTAATGCAAGAATAATGCAATCAAAAAGCATGTTCATCTCCTAATCCATCTTAAAAACTCAGACGAGTGTGCACCTATTCCTGTTTTATATCTAATGCGGCTGAAAATAGTGCAGCAAAACAGATCAATGACACAAAATACAATTCCGTTTATTGTTACCTTTCTGTTTATGTTACATAAACCAGGCTACAGGCTTGAGACTTAATCCATAAATGCTAATACTGAAAGGATCAATAACCCAAGTGAGTTTCATGGCAAACTTCAGACATGCAGCTTTGCACACACAACACAATACACACACAAACAGGCCTCCAAAAATAAACTACACCAAGAAAAAAAAAAAAAAAAACACACACACACAGCTCTGTATTCACATCCTTAAAGTTTTAGATCATGCCAGGACTCATGACTCGGGTTCTCGGAGTACTTTTGGTCTCCAAATGCTGCAGAAAGCACAGAGAGAGTGAGAGAGAGATCGGCTCGGGTTTGTGGGGGGAAAAATCGAAGGCGGTTTGAGCTGAGCTCGGGATCTGATGGTCAGGAGAAACGAGCGATCATGTCGGTGATAAGGATGCTGTGAGCTGTGCTGGGGAAAAGCTGTGCGCCCTCGGACCGCCATATCTGGACTTTTTTTTTACGGGTCTTTTGGTCAGCGGAGGCGTGAACTCGTTTGGCCCCAAAAGATCCACGTTTTTTTTTTTTTTTTTTTAAACACCCGGGGGGCAGCCGAGCCGAGCATTGCCTCCACACCGGCACGACGTGTTCAGCGCGAGCCTCCTTCAGCTCGACATGTATTTTATTTAATTTAATTTTCACCTTCTTTGAAGCACAAACGCGACGACGCAAAAAAAGGTTTGCATTTCCGCGAAGGACTTTAAAAACTTACCGATTTTTAAGGACTCACTTCTTTTGCATGTCGTTTACATTGTATCGTTGCATGCTTTTTTATTTTTTTGACGGATGATGCGGTGCACGTGGCTCTGCATCTCACACGCATTTTAATTCTTTTTTTTTTCTTCACGATGAAATGCAGAAAGTAAGTCGAATTTAAACGCCTGAACGCTCTGATATCCTGTGCACCCTCCAAAGCCAAGCCTGCACCGTTACCGACTTTCCTTCCCTGCTGCTCTCCTGCTCTGATCCACGGAGCTGCTCTTAATCAAACACTGTCTAAATGTAATGCTTTATTGTAATTTATTGTCCTGATCTAGAACCTTGAATTAACACTTTAAGATGTGTTCAAAGCTTGTGCAATTATTAAAATGGTTGTCTTTATTCTTTCAAAGAAAATACACATTTTAAGGCAGTGAAATTGTACGATGTGTGTCATGACAGCGGCTTATTATTTGTATTATTATTATTATTATTATTATTATTATTATTAAAGATTTTTTAAATAATTTATGTACTATCATTACAAGTACAAGAAAAAAACGAATCTCTGTATTTTTCTTAAATTTGCTGATTATGTTTAAAAAGCACACAACGCCAAAACAGTGCTGTGAGGATGCTTATTGTTATGATGATTGAGCAGACATGATAAAAGCAGAGATCTGATTCGGTTCTACATTACACCACATTGCACACCAGTATCGTGTGTTTGTTCAGTAACCTGATGGTTCAGTCGGGTTCTGTGAGTAAAGTTTCTGGGTGGGTTCTAAGTGCCTGGCGCCCTCTGGGGTGGGAGAGGTCAGGTTTGGACACTTTCTGACCCTTCTGTACTACAGAAACAATCCGAAACCAAAACACTAGAACAACATAGCGAATAAAGTCAGCAGTAAAAAAATAAAAAATAAAAAAAGGAAAAAAAAGAAAGAAAGCCCAGCACACATGCACAACCTCAGGGAGCTATTCTTAAAGCTTAAAGACTGGAGAGGGGAAAAGCGATAGGGGAACAACATTTCTATTAAAAAATATAAACAATAACCTAATCGCAAATAGATATAAAAATGCAAATATCTAGCATTTCCTAAACACAAATTAATTAAAAGTAAAATATTTCACAGATGAAAACATCTTTAACAAATAAACACTATCGATTTGTTTACCTGCAATAAATGTGTAAATGAATCCTAACAATACATATCTAAAAAAAAAAAAAAAAAAAAACAATTAAAGATTTCACTAAAACAACAAAACCAGCGTGACAAATTGTTCCGATAATAAAACGTCCCGTGAAATCTTCCAATCTTTACATTTCACTCACAGAAAAAAAACAATCTGAGCAAAAATATCCAGCATCAGTGCAAAATCTTCTCCAAAAAAAGAAACGCGTGCGTAAAAACGCAAACCCGCACCGGGAACTTATTAAACACCATCATCACCATCAACAACAACAACATCAGCAGCAGCAGCAGCAAGTCATAATGTTAATTATTATTATTCTCACTTTGTATAAAGTGCACCCGCAGCAGAAATGAGAAGAAAAGCTTAAAGCAGGGCTACCTGTGGTGGTGGAGGTGGTGGTGGCGGAGGAGGAGACGCCGCTGTCCTGGCTCTCCGCGGCTCCGCTTATGGCAGCATATGGAAACTCTTTAGAAAAATGCCTACATTTGGCACATTGTCATTGCAAAGAGAGGAGCGGCGCGATGCCGTTACAGCAGGAAAAAAAGGGCCGATAAGTTGAGGGGGGTGATCGGGCTCTGCCTCCCTCCCCTGCCGACTTATCCAACTTTAATTTAATACGCCACAATCATCCTGAGAGCGCGCGTAATTCCTGCGTGCTGAACTTAATGAGCAGCCAGGACGCACATGGGGGTTTGTTTTTGTTTGTTTATTTACTTATTTATTTATTTGCCGCCGCCCCCCACCCCGGAACAGGACAATAACACATTGACTCCTATATATATTTTGTGCCTTTATAATAATATTTTATTCATTTAAATATTTCGCAACATTTGCGTCCTGCCAGGAAATATAGGCTGCGCGTTAAGGACTGAGAACGCACACGCTCTCTCTCTCTCTCTCTCTCTCTCACACACACACACACACACAAGGCCGATCCGTGATGCAGCTGTAAAAATCGAGAGTCACAAATGCTTGTTTGTAAAACACTGGAGCTGAAATCGATGTATCGGGACGTTTGGATCGATGATATAAGCGGAAATCGATGCGCGACACCGGGAGCGCGTGCACCAGAGACGCAGCAATAATGAGACCGGGTGGGAAAGGAGAAGCAAAGGGTGATGATGATGATGAGGATGATGATGAGGATGATGATTTAAAAAAACAAACAAACAAACAAACAAACAAACCACAGACCAAGTTGCATTAATTCCCGATGAGAGGTGTGTTAAAGCAGAGTCTGATCTCTACTCACGCGATCATTACAGAAAGTCCGATCTATCAGATCTCTGGATCTTTCAGTGCTGTATAATACACACTCGTGTTGTTAATAACACGGTTTAAAATGAATCCTCCATACACGAGATGATGATGATGATGATGGTGGTGGTGGTGATGATGATTTAACGCGCACGAGCGCACACAGGTGACCGGTTTGGGTGATCAATAAGTGCATGCGCGCGCATGATTTAGTGGGACAGGGTTTTTTTTTTTAAAGAAAGCAATAAAAGGTGGTAAAGTGAGCCGAGTGTGTGTGTATATGTGTGTGTGTGTGTGTGTGTCCGGTGTCCAGCACTAAACAGCCGCGCGCCTCCGCCCATCTCCATCACCCCTGTGCCCTCCCTACACTTGGCCCTTGCTCCCTTGGCCCTTGATGCCTCTTTAATAGACAAAGGTGCCTCCTATAGGGCTGAATATGGCTGCCTGGGATTCTCGGTGTAGCCTGGTGGCATTTAGGAAAGCGGAGATGCTTTGCTTTATTACCCCGGGTCTGTATGAAAGGCGCATGGAGCTGGGCTGCACCTGCACTCTTTGTTCCCCGGATAACAATAAAACTCACGACTTGGGGGCCTTTTTTCTATTTCTGATCATTTATCACCGAACGACACGCTGTCTGTCACTGATTTATAACATCATAATATAACCCACCTTTATTACTATTATTATTATTATTATTATTATTATTATTACTATTATTATTATTATTATTGTAGATCCAGCACTACTACTATTATGGAATCTTGGGATTTCATATTGCAATCTCAATGAACTAGTACCTTACTACCTTTAACTAGCATTAGTGATACTAGTTAATATTGTTACTACTATTACTACTGAAAAAAGAATATCTTCCAGAAACTATTATTATTATTATTATTATAAAATTGTTTGTCATTATCATTAAATAAAATAAATTGTAAAAAAAGGTGAATTACCGTATTATTATTAGCAGTATTTTTATTTATAATATGATAATATGATTGTGCAAATTACACTATGTACATTTTTATATACAAATAAATACACTTATTCACTCTTCTTGTTATTATTACTATTATTATTATGCCATTTATTATTCCATATACCAAACTGTTTATTAAATACAATGTAAAGCAAATAAATGAAAAGAAATAAACAATTAACGTACACGGGCATATAATAATAATAATAATAATAATAATAATAATAATAATAATAATAATTATTA
>JAQQZT010000019.1:20197965-20208633 GCA_030068275.1 Clarias platycephalus | reverse complement strand
TCACACACACACACACACACACACACACACACACACACACACACACACACACACACACACATGACTGTAGTACTGACTGAGAAACGTGTACGAGTCCTATGTTTTCTCTAATGCACTACAGAGCTGAGGAGAATTCATGCTTTTGAAATGTTATTGAATTATTGCTCTCTTTGTGTTACAAAGGGAAAAAAATCGCATTTCCACATCCTCTTCCAGCTGAGATGAGGGTTTACGACAGCTACATGAGTCACATCTGTCTCTTTGGGGGCTTTTTGCTCCGACTCTGTAATGCACTCGCTCGTATTTAGCACTAAATTCATTAGGACGTAATCAGAGGCCAGAGGTGGTCAGTGACAGAGACGTTCCTCACGGGGTTCTTTAAGGGGTTTGGACTTCACCTGAAACTGCTTTCTACATTAGAACATTGATGGACTTCCTCAGAAGAAGAGCCGCAGAACCCTTAAGGATGCAGGCAGTGTGGAGTGTGTTGATGTGTATATGGTGATTTTTATAACGAATATTAAGGTGTTACGGTTAAAGCTATATTTCTTTGTTATAGTTTTCAATATATGTTTTATGCTTATGTTAATATATGATAATGATATTGTAATACTATCCTGAGGTGTGTGTGTGTGTGTGTGTATGTGTGTGTGTATATACAAAATCCTTATCTCATGTTCCATATCTGTCCTTTAATATTAGAAAAAAACTGTATACAGTTTTTTATATTAAAGGACAGATATGAAACATGAGATAAGGATAAAATGTTAGATAGAATGATGAATGCATTTGTGTGTGTGTGTGTGTGTGTGTGTGTGTGTGTGTGTCTTCAGGTATATTATGCATGTATTCTGGACATGCATGTGTATATGTGAGTGTGTGTGTGTGTGTGTGTGTGTGTGTGTACACATTTTAATAGGTCTGTGTACAGATGCATAAAAAATTAATGACACTAATTACTGGGACTAATTAATAAATCAATTAAGCATTTTAGATATTTGGTTTTTTTTTTTCCATTTAAAGGCCACTTACTGTTTACTCAGACAGCCCTATTTTATTTTATTTTTTTACAGTTATACATTCAAACCTGTGAATCACAAACATATTTAAATAAAACAAATGAAAAAAAAAACATTGGAGAGGCTTATTCCAACAGAAAACGTGAGAGGCCGGGGCGATGATTCGGTACAACCTAGAAGAACGAGAAAGAAAAAAGATGACGGAAATCTCAGATTATCGGACGTGATTATATTTTATGGCTGTAACCGTGGAAGACCTGGCGAAGCCGTGGAAGACCGAGGCCTACAACAAACACGTGTAGCGCGGCCAAAGCTCTCAGCGGCGCGTGTGTTTGTTTCTTTCACAGCTCAGCTCTCTGATGGGTGGTTAGTGTAACATGGTTGACTCTAAGTGTGCTCATGCACAGCCACTGGGCTGGAGTCTCGAACCCTATGGAGAAAGCAGCTCCAGCTTCTCTCTCTCTCTCTCTCTTTTTTTCCTTCTCTTCTCCCCTCTCTCCACGTTTGAAATGCACCCAGGGGCCAAATAGCTGAGAACAGCCCCGTAGTGCCTCCAAAAAAAAAAAAAAATCTGGAGACTGTTTGCACAGATATTTCAACAGTGCCAGCATTGAGGACATTTGCAGAAGAAGCAGGAGGAAAAAAGCGAGAGAGAGAGAGAGAGAGAGAGCAGGAGGAGGAAATCAGGGAAATCAGGAAATCAAATCTGCGTGGTTCAGAGGTGCACGCCGAGGTGCGAAAGCGTGACTGAGGACCGGGCGATGACTGAAGAGACGGAGGATCGGCGTGCGTAAGGTAGGCGCCCGCTTCGTTTGAAGCCTGACAGCGTTCGCCTTCTGAGCACTTGGATTCGGCCAGAACCTGTAACGCGGCTCACGTGATTTTGTAGTCTTGTTTTTAATATTTACATGATTATTATTATTACAATAAATTTTTTTTTTTTTTTTTAGATTTTGTTCCGTCCCAGCATGCATTTAAAGTCTGAGAAGACATACAGGAAAAAAAAGAGAGACGCGTATCGATAGGAACAGGACGGATCACTGTATCATGTGTCGTTTCATTTCCGTGTGTTTTGCATGCCATTTCTCTACATGCATATATGCACACACACACAACACCAGGGTTGAGTCAGCCTCCTGTGAGTGTGAGAGCTGAGATTATTGGATGATGAGGAGAAATCTCTCTCTCTCTCTCTCTCTCTCTCTCTCACACACACACACTCTCTCTCTCTCTCTCTCTCTTCACTGTAGAAAGCTTTCAGCTTAAATCACCGCCATTCTCCAGCCACTGCAGACCATCTCCCCAACTTTAATAGGAAGACAGTTAATAATCCTCCCCTCTTCTCCTTCTTCTTCTTCTCCTTCTCCTTCTTCTTCATTTCTTTTTCCACCCCACACCCCTGCACGCTATCCGTCTGGCCTGTCAGGACCACGCTGAATCAAAAGCAAAAAGTGCTCTTCACAGATGACTGATTAGAAACGCAAAATCACAGAATCCATCTTCATGGTCACTTTTATTATAGTCATTTTTAAACTGACAGCAACCTGCTCGTGGAACAGATTGCATTTCTGACGCAGGGAGGAGGGAAAGCTTATTGTGTGAACCGAGTGTGTCTGGTAAAGAGGAAAAGGAGGAGGGAAAGAGGGGAAAAAAAGAAAGAAAAAGAAAGAAAGAAAGAAAAGAAAAATACACTTTACAATTTCTGGATCACACCTGGTCAGAATTATACACCGCTCAGGCTTCGGAGAAAACGGAAGAGGTGAAGCGGGTTCGCATCTGTGTCGAGGACAGTAAAGCTTAAGGACAAATTAAATGAGAATTATTATTATTATTGTTATTATTATTGTTGTTATTATTATTAACCATACGTTTTGATCAGAATACAAGCTTTCCCCTGGACTTTCTTCCTGACCTCAAAAGAAAAAGAAAGAAAGAAAGACAGACAGAAAGCACTTTGTCCTTTTATGGATGAACAGCATCATTCCCTAAATTAAAACAATCAAGCGGTAATCACGCAGCCGGCTCGAAGCTCAGAGACGGCCTGTTCTGTGTGCGTGACATAAACGAGTGGTAGCGCTCCTCTGGCATGACTCAGGCGCAGGCTAATCCTAATTGACGTCGGTCTACAAATCAGCAGAGGTTACATGTGTCTGAGGTTATACTCATGTTTGGAACAAAAGGAAAGTGGGTCATATAAAACAAGGAGGAGGAAAAAAAATTTTTTTTCCTTTCTTTTGTCTCTTCTGGAGAGAAATCTGGAGAGCAGACAGCCTGCCGTATTTAATGTCCTCAAAAAAAACCAACAAAAAAAAAAAACCAACAACATCAGATCAGACCGCGCTGTCTAAATACTCGCAGGGCTAATACGATATGAAGAGACGGAGGGGTGGGGTCTGAGGGGAGGGGTGGGGTCTGATTTCCGCGTACCCGGGTGTTTGTTTGTTCTTGGGCTTGTTTACATTTATTTTTACGCAATGTTTTGATGCAGGACAGATTTTAGAATTATATCCAGTATGCACTTTTTTTTATTTTTTTAATCCCAATGATGTCATGCGCTCACATGTCGTCCCAGGAGCTCTTTTAGATGTGGACCAAAAATAACCCAGGGGGCGGGAACATGTCACATCATCATCATCATCATCATGTTGTTATATCGTTATATATGTAGATCAAAAATAATGTGAAATAATTAAATAATAATATGTGTTTTATAGATTAATTCATTGTTCGTTGTGAGTGATATCTGTATGGCGAAGTGTAGAATCGTGACACTGATTACGAAACGATAAATCGTTCAGCCTTAACGTGATACAACATCAGAGTAAGAAGGGGGGAGGGGGAGGGGGGGCGCGAAACGTGTGTGTGTGTGTGTGTGTGTGTGTGATGTGTGTTTAGACTGGAGGACGTTTGGAGCAAAGATTTCAGTGATGGAGAAGGAGACAGGTGTGCTTTTGGGCAAACACACACACACACACACACACACACACATAGAGAGAGAGAGATGAAACCTGGCTGACCGGATGTTTTAAAATATATATATATATATTTTTTTTTATAACGCAAACTGAACGGAATCTCTATAAAAGTCCAAATCCCATGTTCACACACACGAAATAAAGTCATATGTGCCCACACACACACAAACACACACACTCATGGCCAGGCGTAAAACTGAAAACACACATCCGTGTTGAGGCAAACACGACTCAAACTCAAACACGACTCGAACACGCGTCCAAAAAAAAAGAAAGAAAAGAAAACACACTACGCTGAAAATCCTCCATCTCACACAGGAGACAACGTTATATATATATCTTTTTTCTTTCTTTCTTTCTTTCTTTCTTTTTTTTTTAAATATATATATATATATATATTATTATTATTATTATTATTATCATTATGTGTGTGAGATAACACACTCACACTCGCACTCACGGACACGACTACAGGAAAGAAACTGCGACAGGATGGACTCTGGCCTTGGATTCTTTTTTTTTTTTTGGGCAAAAAACAACATAAAAATGGCGATGGTATTTTATTATTACGGTGGTGTAGTGGTTAGCACTGTCGCCCTGCACCGCCACGGACCGGGTTCGATTCCCGTCTCTGCGTGCGGGAAGTTGTGAGTGTGCACGAAGTTTCACTGATGACAAGGACTAACTGCCATGAAATTCCCCAAAGAAGATGAAACGTCCTGGGATGGCGGAGCTGCAGGAGGGGGAACGCCGGGAGAGGCGGATAAATCCGAAAGGAGAAGCCGGGGAACGCTGGCTGAGAGGCAAAACCAAGACAAACAGCACATCAAACCTTCTCCTGCAAAGCCTCCTTTTTATCCCGCTGGCATTAAAACCCCAGACCCACACACACACACACACACACTCAAAAAGAGGAAAGGAAAGGGCACATACACACATGAACACACCCCCAGCTAAAACACACACACAGGAAAATCAAACCAGTACGCAGGAAAAGGTGTCTCCCTCTCTCTCTCTCTCTCTCTCTCATACCGCACCTGTGTTTCTGCGTCTTCTGTCTTCACTTCCTCTCGTGACTCTGGTGTCCTCGTGCGTTCCGGCGGATCGCTCCGGATAACACCGACAAGCTCGAGGGGTTCGGGAGAAGAAGAAAAAAACTAAAACTAAAAGAAAAAACAGGCCAGAACCGTTAACTTTCAGCAAGTCTCTGATTCCTGGGGTTCGACATCCTGGCCTCCTCCTCCTCCTCCTCCTCCACTTCCACCTCTACCTCCACCACCTCTTTAAAAAAAAAAAAAAGAGAGAGAGAGAGAAGTGAGGAGGTAAGGATAGAAGAGGCTAAGGAAGCAGCACAGGTCATGTAAAATGCATAAGCTGCATTTAAAAATAATTTAATTCTGGAGCTGAAGCAGCTCATCTTCTGCCACCGAGGATCCGGGTGAGGGCCTTTTTTTTTTTCTTTCCTCATGAATGCAGCTTTTGTGACAAGCTACATTTCAGCTCAGGGAAAGCAAAAGCAAAAAAAAAAAAAAAAGAGCAAAAAATTAATAAATAAACAATAGACAGATAGATAAAAAGAGGGAAAGAAAAACTTGTTGTTTATGAGTGGAAAGCAAATATTTTTTCAACAGGAAGGAGTGTAGAGCGCTCATCACGCAGGCCTGTGTGTGTGTGTGTGTGTGTGTGTGTGTGTGTGTGGGTCTGCTCTTGTTATCTATGTCATCCAGGATGATTTCTAAAATGATCGAAAAACGACAGAGGTGTGTGTGTGTGTGTGTGAGAGAGAGAGAGAGTGTGTGTAAGGTGCACTACACAGGTTCCTCACCCTCTCCTTCATTCTCTAATTAACCACAAATGTAATAAACGGAACGCACTCGACTCTGCGTTTTTCTGCGTGTTCGTTAACCCCCGAAGGCCCCGCCCCTCCCGTAACAGGGTTGCGACTCCACAAGGGTTCGAAGCATATGTTTTCTATAGTGTGCATACGCAGGGTAATTATGTTACACTCCTGACCTTTAGTGAAGAGAGAGAAAGGGGAAAAGAAAAAAAAAAAAAAGGCCTTGAACTGCGAGGAAAAACCCAAGATGCCACATTCTGTACTCTAGACCTTGAAACGGTCCGGCTTTTTTTTTTTTTCCTTCTTCTTCTTTTCCTGCTTCTCATTTTCACTTCATATTCCTAAAATAAGAATAAGGTTCTTTGTTGCCTGCTTCCTGATTGATCCTAATCGAAACCATTCGGCGAGACGATTTCTTATGGTGTTGTAGCCCTTCCTTACGCTGCAGCAGAAAATGATGGATTCACCTGGGACTGAAGGAGGGACGGAGAAATGAACAAAAGCACCGGGGCGACTGGAGCGGTCGTGTTTAGTTTTTTTGTCGAGATGAGATCTGAACCGAGGATAATGTTCTCTTTGGAACGTGAGCGAGCGTGTAAATTGTGCATACAAAGGTGCTTGGAAGCGATTCCTTTAGGACGGACGGACGGACGGACGAGGACGGGACGACTACCTGCTGCCTGAAAGGAGACGATCGATGGCAGGAAATCGAGGCTCGTGAGCAGTTCGGCGCTGATAAAAAGTGACCGGTGTCAATATTTGGATATAAGAGGCGAGGGTGATGATGGAGGAAAGAGGAGTGCGTGCGCTGCTCTGTGTTCAAACAGCCACTCGGAATGAATGCAGAAAGGCCAAAGACCACACACACACACACACACACACACACACACATTATTTACTGCTAGTAACGCCAAACTTGAGTAAAATCAATGTAGCCAAGCTGAGATTTAACAGGAGGAGTAACTCTAGCCTGACTCTCTCGCTCTCTCTCTCTCTCAGGCTTCGTGATAAATGTAAACAGTTTTAATCTGTCTCTTAAAGTGAACCCCCCCCCCCCCCCCAAAAAAAAGGGAGATTATTCAGAAACCAGAAACCGTAACTCCTAACGCCATTAATATTCCATAAACACATTTTAATGAAAAAAAAAAACCCTAAAAACTATATGAATATTTTTGTTAAATATGCAATAAATAAATAAGTAAATAAATAGATGGATAGATACAGTAGTAACCTGTGTGCATCGTTGCTATGGAAACGATAGATCAGAATGACATCATAAATTTAATTATCTATCTATCCATCCATCTATCTACAGAGCCGGCAAAAAGAAAATAATTTATACACACGTCAGGAAGAGAAAAACGAGTATAAATATTTTAATACTAAATTTATCGCTATACATTATATATAGATATATATTATTATATTATGATAATATTATTAATATTATATTAACATAATATACATTACACTATTTTTCTTTTCCCGAAGTGTGTATACATTTTTTGGCTGACTTTGTATATACATACAGTATACAGGGTATATATATATATATATATATATATATATATATAAGACCTGCTGACCAATCAGAATCCAGAATTCATGAGTGCTGTGATATAAGCTACTTCACCACCTGAGATTGTTCTGCGTGTATGTGTGTGTGTGTGTGTGTGTGGTGAACAGAGGTCAGACACACACTCTTCTCAGACACGTGTCATAAATGCACCTGTGCTACCTGGCTGATGGGGTCATGTGACTGACACGCCGTCCGTGTGTGGAAAAGAATGTCAGACAGGAGTGTGTGAGACATGCCTGAGGTGCATGATGGACACACACACACATACACACACACACACACAAACACAAACACAGCGACCATACATGCATGTCTATGCAGCATAAACACATACTATCATCTCTCTCTTTCCCTCTGTGTGTGTGTGTGTGTGTGTTTGTGTGTGTATAGATTTAAACTGAACCTCACACTCTAGTCTGCTCATAAAATTAAAAATGATTCTATAATATCTCCATCAGTATTTATTAAATGTATAAAACAGGCAGTTATTTCCATTTCCACACACTCACACACACACACACTCCGTTATAGGGTTCAGTTTATAAAGTTTGACAGCAGCGCTTGTTTCCTGCTGCGTCCATCATCGTTACACGCCGTGACTCTGGAATATAACGTGATCTACGTTTCTATGCAGTTTAATAATCCGTTAATAATCGGACTGATCGCTCAGCGGCGGGAAAAAGAAAACACTGGACCGGAAAACTGTGACTGAGGTCCAACGACTGACATCTTTTACTTTGTGTTTCTTCTTCTGGGGTTCTTCCAAGCTCTCAAAGCCGTGCTGGTGGGTTTACAGGGTGCTGAGTGTATGAGTGTGTGTGTGTGTGTGTGTGTGTGTGTGTGTGTGTGTGTGTGTGTGTGTGTGTGTGTGTGTGGTGAATCGGCATCCCTTCCGGGAGAGACTCTGGTTCTGTTAAGTGTTCGTGACTAAATGCTGTAGATGATAAAAGTTGAATGGACAGAACAGGTGTCTGGGGCTCTTCTGATTATATAACGTAATATTTTGAAGTCTGATGAAAATAAAGTTCAATCTAACTAAACTAAACTAAACATTCCACCCTCACGACTTCGAATCGCGTCCGTCGTCACCGTTCTCATCCTATGATGCAGGTTTATTACCGATTCGGCAGCATTAAGCCTCGCGTCATGTGAGTGTCACGTGCATTTTCCATCTTTTTCCCGAA
Organism: Clarias platycephalus; assembly: GCA_030068275.1. Taxonomy (NCBI): domain Eukaryota; kingdom Metazoa; phylum Chordata; class Actinopteri; order Siluriformes; family Clariidae; genus Clarias; species Clarias platycephalus. The sequence continues at coordinate 20,200,039 of JAQQZT010000019.1, read as the reverse complement.
CCATAAGTAATTTAAGGTTGCATTCAAAATGCCCAGCGCGCACGTCTCTCTTCTCTCACATATCCATTACCTCCCTAAGATCCCTAGAAAATATTTCAATTGGATTGCGATGGCCTTTTAGTCCTCTTTGATCCAGCCCTCTCATTTTAAGACCTCCATTGTCCAGGGTTTCACTATCCGGAGAGATAGCAGGCCTACCCGAGGCGAAGCTCCTTAACCAGCTTTTCATCTGATTCATTATTATTATTATTATTATTATTATTATTGAAAATTCTGGGATCACACACAGGCCGTGTGCTTTATAGACGTATATACATATATTTAGATTTATAAGCGCACATGGAGAAAACCAAATCCAGTTTAAAAGGCACATAAAATAATTTCTCATGGTGCCAATAATTTTGCTTCATACGCATTTTTAGTATTCAAAAGAAAGCCCCAAGAAAAGATTAAACAGTACGACGGGGAGTTCTCAGGGTAGACTAGGTGAGGTATACAATTTAAGAAGAAAATAATAAAAATGCATTTTGTGGCAGAATGAAAGACGCGACGACGTGTTTCATCTCCGCGCCAGAATAAATGAACAAACTGGCCACTTTTCGCTTGGCTCCATCAACACCAGCGCCGGGGCTTTGAAGCAGCGAGTGTATGTTAACACTCCACGTGTTCGCCATTTCATTACACATTCGCAGACGCATTAAAAAGAACCACATTTATAAATCCTTATGTAATTATAGTAATAGTAATAATAATAATAATAATACTTATTAATGGAACTTTTGTAATTTTGAGGTTTGAATCATAAAGTGGTTTATATGCAGGATTACATATTGGACCGAGATTAAAATAATCCACAATCATACCCATATATATATATATATATACAGTATATACACAGTATATATACGTATAATGTGTGTGTGTGTCTGTGCGTGAAGATTAACCTCAGGAAAAATTATTAAAAACAAGATAGTCAGTGAGCCCTAAACAATGATTATTAGAAGGCTTATTTTCTTTTACAAATAAACATCATGGATGATTAATGATAACGGAGGTTAATTTAGTCTGATTGTATTGAATCTAATTTCGTCACTATATTCGTTCTGACGCTCTTATGACACATTTCTCCACCTATCATTAAGTGTTGTACAAGTTCATTAAAAATTTTTAACCAACATAAAACATTTAGAAAGTACCTGAATATGAATTTTTACACATTTGAATTTGCAAATCCAGTGTACAAAACCAAATGTCCATTCAGGATCATTCACATTCAAATGTTTGGTAAAGTATGGAATTAATAAAGAAAAAAAAACATGAATAAATCAATCTACAGGTATCTTTGGTATGTAGGTATGAACTGTTTGTATCTATCTGTATCTATGAGAGATGGGAATCACCAGGGATCACCCGATACTATATACGATATTACTGTATATACGATATTATATATGATATTATCGCGATACTTAGGCACCGATTCGTATTGGTTTTGCCATCCGGTTAAGTATCATGATTTTATACATTTTACTTGATATAATTTCTTCTTTTATTTATTTTATATTTTTAGCAAATATTTCACACAGTTGTGTTGTGGGAATAGTTTAGAGCTCACCACCTGTAGGATTATCGAGGAAATGCAGCATTTTACATTATAACGTGTACTGCAAACGTATAAATGAAATGATAAGATATTAAATTATAAATTAAACTAATACAAAAATATCTTACTCATGAGACTGAATCGTTTTTTTTTTTTTAATTGTTCGATTGATTCATCCACCTGGAATTTCCTTTGGGATCAATAATCTATCTATCTATCTATCTATCTATCTATCTATATTATAACGATACTTGGGTGCCGATTTGATTTGTATTGCCATCGATATCATTCAATATAATTTCTTAGTTCGCTTCAGGGAATAGTTTAGAGCTCGCCACCTGTAGGATTATAACCTGTACTGCAAACATATACATTTGATTATAATAAATTCAATTATAATAAATTCAATTGTTAATTAAAGCAATAAAAAAAAACTATCTATCTATCTATCTATCTATCTATCTATCTATC
>JAQQZT010000019.1:20187503-20197865 GCA_030068275.1 Clarias platycephalus | reverse complement strand
CTATCTATCTATCTATCTATCTATCTATCTATCTATCAGCTCTACATGTGGAAATGTCACACACTCACAGAACCCTGGTGTGTTTTACGCGTTTTTCAAACGAACGCATGCACTTTACACAACTAATTGCTCGACTCGTATCCCGGAGCTCTCAGCGCTCGGGAACCACCTGCTGCTCCTGAGGAGGACGCCGTCACGCGGACATCCTGAAGATATGCTCAGCTCAGAAGATACACCACGAGGTTCTCTCTGAACACTTTCGTCGCTATCGCGGTCGTGTCACGATGGCTTGAAAGCCGAAATACAAACGTACGTCGTGTTAAAACTAGAATGAATTTCCTTCTCTTCCTCCCTGACTTTACAGCACACGCTCACAGGAGGGCATTATTCATATATATATACGGCGAGTTCCCGTCTCAGTCTGGTTCCTCACAGTACCGTCGCTTCCGAGTTCTGCGTTACTCATTACGTACAAATCTAAAATTTATATCCGGAACTGATATATTTCTATAAAGCTGCTTTGCGGCGATGTCCGTTATTAAAAGCGCTATACAAATAAAACGGAATTGAATTGAATTGTAGCAGAAGTGCTATTATATATCAGGCTGTAAGTGCTAGGCCTTTGACATTTCCGTCAAGTAAAAAAAAAAACAATAAAAAAATAATAATAAAAAAAAGAAAGAAACGCACACAACAATAACACGGCTCACGCAAAGAGCCCTCCGTCTAATTACATCCAGCTTTGATTGGCTGTAAAATCGCCATGGATTTCTGGATTTCAGGATATTTCTCAGCCTACACCCAGGCTTATTATTTTTTATGATTACTCCGAGAGAAACTTTCTGAAGGAAAAAAACAAAACAAAACACAAACAGCAAGCAGACAGGAAAATGGAGGAGATGACGGAGAAATAAAAAAATAAAACTAAAAAAAAAGGGAGGTGTGTGTGTGCGTGCATCAATTGTCCATCTCGAGAATGACATGCTTTGTAGCACCTCTGTCACATCTCATGGAGTACAATGGACAGGAGGATGTGTGGCGTGATTGGCTCTGAGACGTCCCCGGAGACGGCGCTCGCTTTGGCATCTCCGTCCGGACTTTATGAATTAGTTACCAGCTTTGTCCTCTCTCTCGCTGCATGGCGGATGAAACTCATACCTGCTAAGACAGGCGCGGGCGCGCGCGCACGGCGGCGAACTGGGGTTCGGGTGAAGAAAAAAAAAAAAGTCAAATGAAAGAAAAAGTTTGAGTTGCATACGTGAAATGAAAGGCAGCTGCATACTGGTGTTAGTTTTCTTTCTCAAATTGGCTAGATGTATAGGAGGCATGTGTGTGTGTGTGTGTGTGTGTGTGTGTATTGGGAACTCTAATGTTAAATATATATATTTTTTTGTTTGCTCAGGACCTAAAAGCTAAAACCTAATGCAGGTCTGTAGGGTTTGTAAGGAGCAAAACAGCAGTGTTTTAGTGTTCGGGCCTGAATGTTAAACTTATATTTAATGTATGACATTTCACACAAATCATCCGGCCGAAGACATGACCCCGGGGTATTTGTGCAGATTGCTTTTTCAGTACCTCAGCAACTGTGGAATTATTCTTCCTGGAGAAAGCCTTTGAGCTCGCCGAGGTGATCAACTCAGACGTCTGTGGCCATCCCGGTCTGGAACGGCTCGGAGAAAGTGATATCGTGATCGCAGAGCCATGCTAAATTGAAAACATCTTTTTTTTTTTTTGGTGTGTGAGTCTGTATATATATATATATATATATATATAATGTAGCATGTTGGGTAGCTTGACAATTAGACCATGGTGTGTGAGGTTTTTCTTATTCCTCGTCATCTTCATTTGCACTTCATTGTGAATCTGCCTCTACAAAAATGCGAGAAACTCCTTTTATTCCCTTATAAGGTCATACACTCCCAAAACAGATACGATAACTCTAATACAGCGCACTATCACACAGTCTAGCAACAAATGCTTAACTTATGTGTCTAATTAATTAATCAATCAATCAATCAATCTCACCACATGTGTCGATTACAGAAGCTCGATGTTCATCCCTGCACATTTAATTCATCACCATCAAGAAAGTTCTAGTAAAAACGACATCATTCAAAACTCCCTCAAACACACACACACACACACACATATCAAATCCGTCGAGACGCCACCGTCCTGAAGTCTGCTGCTTTTAACTCCTCTCTCTCTCTAATTAAGCAATTATATTTGAGTTAGCACAATTAAAATTGAATGAAGAAAAAGAAACAAGCAAATGGGAGATGAAAGCACACAACATACTAATTGTGTACACTCCCCCCTACAACTGTAGTCAACAGAATAATTAGCTGTTCCCCCTCAGGGCGAGGTAAAAAAAAAAAAAAAACTCTGTTTTTAATTGGAAGCCAGCGGGGAATTTTACTTGAATTAAATTAAATCTTTCAGCAACAATGAAAATATAATATGTTTGCCTTTCTGCTGAGTTTATTATTATTTACTTCCAATCTGCCGTGCTCTTTCAATCTGCCGGAGAAAAAAAAATGTCCTGCATGAAAACAGTCCCTTAAAGCTAGGTTTGTTTTATTTATTTAATTTAATTTTTAACAAAAAAAAAAAAAAAGCATGAGCTTTTTGGATAATAGACACGACTGTAACAAAGGAATCACATCAGATTGGGGGCAGATGCCCTTTTCCCCAATTTGTGCAAGAGAGACCTTTGGGGTTCTTGGACGGCCAATTAGCCCGCGTCCTGACAGTCTGCTATTAAAAGCAGGTTCTGCCGGGCCGACCGAGTGAGAGAGAGAGAGAGAGAGAGAGAGAGAGAGAGAGATACAGAGAGAGAAAGAGATAGAGAGAGGGATAAAGAGAGAGAGAGAGAGAGAGAGAGAGAGAGAATGGATCAGTGGTCCGCCTTGACTCTGGAAGGTCCGTCCTCATGGTCCTAGTCCTCACCCCTCCTGGTTTAACCCATGAACCCACTGCAGACTCGGAGAGATTCGTCTGTCTGTCCGTCTGTTTGTCTGCATTTGGGTTTTACCCCCCCCCCCCTCCCCCCCTGTCCGTCCCCCCTCCTCAACCTGCTCTCCTTCACTGTCAAGTTCAAGGATATCCTCAAACACCCAAGTGCAGGTCATTTCCTGAGACCTTTGGGCCTGTACACACACACACACACACACACACTCGCTAAAGCGATTCGGTCATGTGTTCGCCACATGAAGAGTAAATCCACGGCCCGGCATTTGGTTACGGTAAAGGTTGCATAAGAGAGCTAGAAAAAAAGAAAAAAAGAAAGAAAGAAAGAAAGCGGTTAAAAGAAAGCAAGATTTTATTTTTTTGTCTGCACCTTGTTTTTTTTTTTTGTTTGTTTGTATGATGCATCGTGACATCACATGTCTGCTTGAGCGAAAGCAAAAATGGCGGCTTGAGATCACAACACAACCTGATTCTCTCTCGCTGAATTTAAATAAAGGAGTCATTTTCTCACTCTAAGATAAAACAAAAATATTATTATTAGTAGTAGTAGTAGTATTAGTATTATTCTAAGCAGCTGATATTAAAAGCCGGTTATAATGACACATTACAGGGTGTGTATTTATACCAGTGTCTTCATTTGTCCCTGCGAAATCCACCAGCAATTATTTTGCCAACAATTCTCACTGGTTTCTAATTAATTCCCTCCCTGAAAGATTCCAGAAATGCACTTTTGACTTTTAGCAAAGATAATTATAAAGTTTACAACGTTTAAAAAAAAATTAAAAAAAAAAAAAAATCGGCGTGTTTTCATCTTCATCCATTCCTAACGGTCGAAAGTATTTTAATTACAACTCAGGGAATTAACTTTCCGTAAATAATTAGCGGTGTGAATAAACTTGCAAACTTTTTTCTCATTAACTGCAAGAGAGAGAGAGAGAGAGAGACAGAGAGAGAGAGAGAGAGAGAGAGAGAGAGAGAGAGAGAGAGAGAGAATAAAAATTAATCAGATTTCTGTCCTTTGGTATGACTCCGGCTCCACTGCGGTGATGATAAAGAGCGCGGACGACGTTATTCTCCGTCATTAAGCGTCGGTTTGTTTCCGTGTCAGTGCCACTGAGGCGTTATGGGAAAGGATGGATTGTGTTAAAGGTGTGTATGAATACTTTAGTAGGTTCCAGTTGCTATATAGGGGTCCCTGTGTGTATATATGTGTGTGTGTGTGTGTGTGTGTGTGTGTTGCTGTCTGTTTGTCTCTCTCTATACGTCCATCCATCATGCCTTCTATTGGTCTATCAGGCGCACGCTCAGACGGGCGAAGGGGGGGGGGGAATAAATTTAGCCGTGCTTTTAAAAATGCACATACATTTCCATACATTGGGGTGACTTAAAGGGGCTTAAACCCATTTTCTCCAGCCAACCCAAAAACAGCGAGCGCACACAAGATGAATGTGTCTGTCCCTTTTTCTCAGGCACTGCTGAAAATCTCCCCATCGCAATATTTATCTTAATAAGCGGGGTGCAGTGACAGGGCGTGCTATTACACACAACCTCACCTGCACTGGGGTTTGGTTTTTTTTAACCCTCAGATGCATTAGGATCAAAATCCGGGTGCGCAAAAAAAAAATAAAAAAAAACACAGAGGAGAGGAAACACGAGCATCCCTGCGTCCGTGCGTCTCACAAACTGTAGATTCAAATACACCTTCAATTTGATTCGTTATCAGGAGCAAAAAAATACAACCCAAAACCACACCAGGACAGGGGTTAAAACACTAAGCGAACTGGCTAATAGACTTTTTTTTTTAAGTTTTTTTTTTGTTTTTTTCTTCTCCCAAGTGAAAGTTCTCTTGGGGACAGAATATTTTATTTATCTATTTAAAGTTCTGCCTAAGCTGTCTGCTCGAGACGATTCCTGATGTAGCTCTCGCGCCCTCTCATTAGAAGTGCACTTGAAATGGGGTGGATGGTGAGCGGCACACACAAAGACAGGGCGCCTATCTTTCACTGGCATCTTTTCTACAAGGGGAGGAAGGAACGAGAGAGAGAGAGAGAGAGAGAGAGAGAGAGAGTGTACACATCACAGGATGAGAAAGCATGACGGAGTGAGCCGCCTTCCTGCCACTTCAACCTCCAAACATGGAGACTATCAAGCTTTGGTGCTTCAGTGCATCTCTCTCTCTCTCATTCTCTCTCTCTGTCTCGCTCACTCATTCTCTCACACACACACACTCTCACACTATTAAATCAAAAATTGTTCAACTTAACTCTGTTATCCTGAAAACAATAAGCGCTACATGAATGATTTATGTTTATGAGCTGCACTGGCCTTTGGGTATCTGCTTTATCTGAAATTATAAATCCTTTCCATCTGTAAACATTTCTTCCTCTTGGACCGGAGTGTGCGACTGCGGCGTGTTAAATATGATCCTGTTCTTCTCTAAATCCTCGTGTGATCATAGTTCACGCTTTTCTAACTAACATAACGACCTTGGATTTGATATATTTTAGTTTTTTTTCAGGCTTTGAGAAGGAGGTTTGCTTAAAGACAGAAAGTTTAGTTTACAGCTGCTATAACATAAGAGACAGCAGGAACTCGCTTCATGAACCGGTATGAAATGTCAGGTGTTTCATCGATTCTAATGACGTAGAAGAGGGGATAAAGCACATGAAAACAATCAACAATCCTCAGCTTCGTGTCCGATTGCTCTGCGCTGCACCAAACATTGATTATCTTCCTCTAACCGCGCACCGCGTACTTAGCTAGAGGTTTTTCCTACACTTTCTATCTATAAAGTCTATCCTTCATGTTTTACTTCAGTCCTAAAGAAACAATTCATGCTTTATGACATCATCACAGACAACAATTTTGTTGAAAGTTTTGACGTACTAGCATGAGCCCGTGCAGCCGCGCGTTAAACTGCTACACGTGACGACTTAGCTTCACTTCACAATCGTTTTTTTACGCTCCTACAAGACTGATATTGTTTTTAGATGGAGGTCGTGATTAATGCACATAAAGTTAGTAAAGTAGCTGTAGTTTGTCGCGATCTCTTGAACGATCCCCCCGATTTGGGGCATTTGGTAATCCTGAAGCGCTTCGTCATGGGAAACAAGAAAAGGGAGGCGCTTCCTCCATCATGCCTTGAACAGATGTTCTGTCCTTCATCACCCAGGACTTGATGATGAATTAGCATTAATGACCTGATGATACACTATACTGTATCCTAATCCGCTGTATTTATATCTGGTGTGTGTGTGTGTGTGAATTGGGCCACTCCGAAGAAAACGCATCGTATACAAGGGGCTGATAAAATGCCGAAAAAAGGGCTGAAGGCATTCGCTGGATGTGATTTTATCCCACAGAGAGAAAAGAGAGAGAGAGAGAGAGAGAGAGAGAGAGAGAGGACAGAAGGAGATGAGATGAGATGAGCGCTACTTGTTTTTTTGGGGGTGATTTTTATGGCTTTGTATGTGCGCGTGTGTGTGTGTGTTTGGACGGTACAGTGGCCTTTCATTACACGAGGAGAGAGATCTTATTACCTGCAGCAGAACACAGACATGTGTTTCTCATGAAGGTCCATACCGAATCCAATTAATTCTCTAAAGTTACATGGAGATAGCTACCCTTCTCTTTGAAATTGGGCGTACCGCCTCCCATAATCAATAAGTCAAGCTATCACGGCTACGCATAACGAAGCCTGTGGCATTTCAGATGGGGGTGAAAACATAAAAATATATAAATAAATACAAACACCCTTCAGTTTTCTCCTAAATTCGGATTCACGTTACAAGTTCCATCTCGGCCTGAAAGACCAATTTGAATATGTGAAACCAGATAAGGTGTGTTGTTGTTGTTGTTTTTCTTTTCTTTTACGAGAGTTTCAGATGTATGAACAGGCAAGAAATTAAAGAAGGCAGGTGGAAATGGTTCAGTGTGTTTTAAAAGAATAAACAGGTCCATATGGATGTCAAGGCCCCGGATGGTGACGCTGGACAGACTCCTGCGCAAATCAGCCTCGGCGTAAAGAGGATATACGATGACCCGAGAGCGCGCCGCTCGCTTTTACTCACTGACGAACGAGGAAATCTGCTGAGACGACTGTGAAACTCTATTTTGTGCACATGTACGTGTGTGTTTTATGGGAAAGCTTGAGTGTGTGTGTGTGTGTGTGTGTGGCATACACGGGGTAAAGGGGTTGATGGTTTAAACATGGCACGATGGTAATGCAACAAGGCACCGTGAACACGAGCGGGGGCGCGACGATCCGAGCTGCTTCGCAGGATGACTTCCCAAAGCCAACACGCAGGAGTTTATTGTGTGTGTGTGTGTGTGTGTGTGTGTGTATGTTTTAAATGTCGGAGCTCATGGAGAGCTGAACCTCGTCAGACACAGCTGGCAGTGTGAAGTTCAGGCTTCTTGAAGATGGTTAGGAGATCATTAGGTGAGTCTGGGCAGGTTGTGGGGACATAACTAGGCATCAACATGCATTAGGTAGGAGGGTAAACAAACAAATAAACACACAAGCTAAATAGCGAGATTAGATTTTTGGTATAAAAACTTTTAATATCTAGCTAGCTTGTAAAGTTTGTGTCTAAGAATGCATTAAAAAGAGAGAAAATAAAACACTGTAGCATATTAATATATCGGTCCAACTGCTATAACACTTTTTAATTAAGTAATTAAATATTATTTTGATCCCCAAAATAAACCTGTAGCTTCAAATTTATCAACTTCTAACTTAAAAACAAAACAAAACACTTTTTTGTTGTTGTAAAATTAGAGCTAACAAACATTTTCCAAAGTAATGTCATGTAAAAACCTCCTTTTAACAGGTATCATGATCCTTTCTTGGATATTTCTGCCATGTGCTGTACTGTATCGTCAGGTTAAAGTTGGTTATTATGCTGCCAAGTGTTGCATTTTAATATACTGTATTCATTATCATTATTATTTTTTATTTTAAAACTTTTTATTAGTTGTAAAATTGTCGTAGTTTCGGTGTATTTTCTAAACGTTGCAAATGTTAAAGATCTATTAAATGCATCGTAAGCGAATAAGTAGTGACTGTATAAAAAGTAAAACATTTAAAAAGCATTGTTTACTGGTTTAAATGTTTACTTTTTATTTTATTTTCTCCAAATTAACTAGTTCACCTATTATCAGTTTGTATGCATACTGTATATACACACATTACTGTGTTAAAGTCCCGAGCTTGCCTCATTGCTTTATATTAAATTCGATTAAATTTAATAAAATGATGTAGATTCAATTAAATAAACATGAACAAATGTTTTACTGCGACAGGCTGCAAAGTGCCTAAAGATACAATTAAACAATTTCTTGTTTACGGACCAGCAGCGACCTCATTTCCCCTCTCGTCTGTTCCAACCACTCAGCATTCAGCATCACCTGTAAACTAATCACCACCTGATCATCTGTCATCATCTGCACCTGATTCTCACTGGTTCAGGACTTAAATTTGTTAAAAAATGTTTTTTCTTAATGCTTAAATGATTCATAGGTCAGTGTGTGGTTTAACAAATAAACAATATTCCCCTGAATCTGCTCAGATCGAAGGACTGGACTGGACATGAGAGAGAAAAAAAAGTGACTTCATTAAAGATAGAAGAAAGTCTGGAGCTTCGGATGCAAAATATGAAGAAATGAGAGGGTCAAGACTCTATAAATAAATAAATATATATATAATCTCGCATGTTATTTGAGGCAAAAACATAATGTTCTGTGATCGTTTCTTGCAATAAACAGAAGGATTTAATTCTATAATTTTTCTAAAGCAGTATCTACAGCTTTGTTTTAATGAACAGTGTGTCCTCCTCCTACCATGTCTAACAAGAAAAAACAACCAGAACAACAACAAAAAAAATCCTTATGTTCCTACAGGACCAGAACTTCAGAGCAAAAAATCCTCACAATGACACCAGCGACATCTTCTACCCATTTATAATTTCGTTTGCTTGTCCATCCCCGTTTCTTTTTTTTTCTTCCTTTCACTCCGTACGGCGAGATGATGGAAAGGCTTCTGTACCGCGCCTTTGATAGCTCTTGCCAGAGAACACTGTGACTCTGAGCAGGATAGTTTCATGCCCTTAATAAGAAATGACACAGCTGAGTGTGGAGAGTGTGGAAACTGAGCACCAGGGAAACTCTGTCAAGAATAAAAGAAGGCCTCGAGCGAACACACAAACAAATGCGATCAGGTAAAGTGAGTCATGCGGCTATTTAAGATCTGCTAATTCCCAACCTGTTACCGAGATTTAGCGGAAGACTCTCTAAGTGCAATAATCTATAAAGATTACGCCGCGCGCTGCACTGAGAAGTAACCCGAGCTCCCGGATCGAACGGCGGCAATTAAGACGTCAAAATGGGTGGCTAATTGTGTCCGGGCTCATCAAAAAGACGAGGAGAATAGGATAACGGCGATACCGATGGGCCGTGCAGTTCAAAGAAAGCTTTAAGTGTTACCATCAAGTCAATCTCTCATTACAGGAGACTTTAATTAACTCTGGAAGATCGAGAGGAATCAAAATGGCGCCAAACAGAAACGAGACCACGCCGGAATAGAAAACTAAACCAATTATAATCAGAACAGTTTAAAATAACACAATAACTACGTCATAACCGTCTGTGAAGGGGAATTACTGTACTGGCAAGAACATCCCTGCTTACTGTACCAGATATACTGTACACTCTCATGTAGTGTAGACACACCGCTACATCATCCAGGTCCAAAACCGTCCCTCACTTTTTGTTCCTTACCCTCTGGATAGTCCTCATAACTGAACAGAGACAACATGCAGAAGTGTAGTTTACCACATCACGCATCACATAAAAAGTAACAAAAGTGAAAAAAATATTCACACGTGCAAACAAAGTGAGAACATTAACGTGTAAAAAGAAATGAATCATATGGAAGATTCACATGTAGAACTTCCACACTTTGTGGATAATAAATGAATCTTCTTTATGAGAAATAAACGAATCAGATAAAAATCACAAACGTGAAAAAAATAAATATTGTGTGGAAAAAAAATCACATGTGACAATAATTTAATCATGTGCAGGAATTACAGATGAGAAAGAAATGAATCACGTAGATGAATCATGAACAGGAATCGAATGTGAAAAGAAGTGAATCATGTGAAAGTAATAACTCACACACCATCTTTACCGCTTTATCCTGTAAACAGGGTCATGGGAGACTTGGACGGGGTGCCAATCCATCAGGGGCACACACACACACACACACACACACACACACTACAGGCAATTTGGGAATGCTAATTAGCCCAATCTGCATGTCTTTGGACTGTGGGAGGAAACCCACCAAGTACCGGGAGAACACGCAAACTAGCACATAGTACATAGAGACGG
>JAQQZT010000019.1:20176461-20187403 GCA_030068275.1 Clarias platycephalus | reverse complement strand
CATGTCTTTGGACTGTGGGAGGAAACCCACCAAGTACCGGGAGAACACGCAAACTAGCACATAGTACATAGAGACGGGAATCGAACCTGGACCCTGGAGGTGCAAGTCGACGGTGCTAACCGCTGCACCACCGTACCGCACGTTGTGTAGGAATCACAGGAGAAAATGAATGAATCGTGTGTAAGAATCACATGGTAAAGCGATTAAATCACATCTGGAAATCAAAGAAACATGTGTTCGAGTCAAATGCGACAATAAATGAATCACGTGTAGGAGTCGCATGTAAATAGAAATGAATCATGTTCAGGAATCGAGTGCGAAAATAAATGAATACAAATAAATGAATCATTTGTAGGAGTCAAATTACATGTGACGAATGAATCATGTGTAGGAATCATACTGTACGTGAAAGGAAATTAATTATGTGTAAGAATCAAATGTTAACAGAACTGATGAATAATGTATAGGAATCACATATGGAAATAAATTAATCATGTACAAGAATGAAATGTGAAAAATCACGTGTATGAATCTGGTAAAAAAAAAAAAAAAAGTATGATTAATTGTCACGCCTGAATTATATGTGCTTATTCTTCACAGCATGAATCACACCTGAAATATAAGAATCACACGTATATAAGGATCTCATAAAAAAATAATAATACATAAAAAAAAAAAATCACATGGATACAAATAAAGTGTATAAAAATCATAAAAAAAACAGAATCACAGAGTAAACATGGGTTACGTGTGAAAACTCCCCGTGACGTTCGGGTGAGAGACTGAGACGACTGCGATGCCTATCAGAAATGAAACACAAACACTTTTCGGATGACGTCACGTTTGCACGCAGGCGTCGCTCGTCTCTGTTCTTTCTCAGCCAGTGTAAAGTGCACCGCCGCTGGCTTTGAATTTCCAGAGCGGGAGAAATATGTTCCCCCCGTCCCGTCGATATGAGTCACGTTTTTTTTTTCCCTTTTTTTTTTTTGTCTTTCAGCAGAGTTTTGCTCGACTACTTCGCCAGGAACAAAGCGACCGGCTCCAGAGCGCCGTGTGATGCGGAAGATGAATAAATTAATCATGAAGAAAAAGAGAGAGAGAGAGAAAAAAAGAGGTGTAACATGAAGGGGCACCTGTAATGACGGGGGAACGGAATTACTTTCTGCAGAGTCTGGATCAAACACATACACTAATCGCTCCGCACTCTGCATCCTCGCGTGGCGGTGCTGCCTCCGTACCTCTTTACCTCTCTTTCTCAGAGGCTGCCTGTGAAAAAAATTAAGAAATGTAAAAAAACAAAAAAAAAGTCATGTGGTTGGTTTGGCTGCACATAAAACAGACCGAGGTTACACTGACACGACCCGGCATCTGGCATTCAGCACTCTGCCTTACCTTTACTTCACTCACACACACACATCAATCACTTCCACATGTCCCACACATCACCAATACCCCCCCCCCACCCCCCCATCCCTGATTAACACCATTTTGTTAATTTAGTCTCGGAGTATCTTGGACGTTTGACGGGTTGAAGGCCGGACAGGAACAAGGTTAAGCTCATAATTAAGAAAAAGTCAAAAGGTGGCCGTGTGACATCACACAACTCATTGTGCATTGTGTGTGAGTGTGTGTGTGAGTGTGTGTGTGTGGGTGGGTGGGTGGAGGCATATCTAATACACACTCAGCTCTAGTCATGGCAATCAGCAATTACAGAGAAGGTTTTAGTGACTGCAAATTAAATTACCATTTAAGAGAAGAAAGAGGGAGGATGAAGAGGAGGAGGAGGAGGAGGAGGAGGAGCGATGGGGGCGGTGGGGGGGGGTTGTGGGTGAATACATCCAACCCAAAAGAGACCCGAGTCAAGAGAGTGTGGGATTGGGTTACACATATCGATCTTTTTATTTTATTTTTTCTCTTTTGAACTAGATACATTAGTGAACTTAATGCCGTCATAATTTCAAATAAACTGTCCTGTTGCAAAGTCTTAACAAGACGCACTAACAGCATAACAAAGTTAAGGAGTCATTTCCAATTTCCGTCTATTTTTTTTTACGTCACGCTTTAGGAAAAAGAAAAAAAAGAAAGAAAGAAGAAAAAAAAAATTGTGGGGGTTTCAGTACGGATTTATTTTTTTTTACTTTTTTTTTTTCATCTGTAAATATTTTTGTTTGTCTTTTTTTATTTTTTTTAATGGACACCATCTGTAGTTTTAGGGATTATGAAACCTGGAACGACTAACCAAAAACAGCAAAAAAAATTGTAATCAGCCCACTAAGCAGAAAAAAAACAACCGATACACAGACTCGTGTTGATGTTTCGTATGAGACAAACTCAACTCCTCTCTCTCTCTCTCTCTCTCTCTCTCCGTTTTCACACCACAAAACCGCAGGCTGTTCGAGGCAGCTTAGAAATCTCTTACATCTGGAGGAACCATAAGTCATGGGATTTGGTCTGACAGCCATGACAGGCGGAGGGGCGGCCAGAAACAACTGTCTCCTATGTAGTGCTATTTGCGCGGAGGCAGGAGAGGAGGAGCAGGCGCAGGACCACATCCTTCTCCGGAAGATTGGAGGAGCGGAAGCCCTTTTATTCTCTCGCCAGCTGCTCCGTGAATAGGCCCTAAATATTATATAGACAGTAGCTATCGCTTCCAAAAACAGAAATTCCCGGCCGTCTGCTCTAGAAGCTGCCGAGCACATGAGGGCTGGTTGTTCGAGGGTAGCGGGGGTCACGCTCGCGGCCCGCTCGTCCGCGTGAAGATTTCTCACGTGTCGGCCTCGAGATTTATAGCTGGAGCTCCGTGAATATGATACCATCGGGTTTTTACTTACAGGGATCACATGAACAAAAAAAAAAAAAAAAAGGAAGATGAAATTTACAGTCACGCTGAGAAGGTGCAGTTCGCCGTCCCTTGTTTTTAAGAAGCACAACCTTAGAACAACAACGACAAAAACTTTAAAAACCTGCGCTGGGTGAAGCTCAGAGACGGTGTGGACGCCCTGATGGATGACGTTAAGGGAGTTTGTGGAGGTAGAGTTACTCCACACCTTCGCCTCCTCTCTGATCTTCTCTCACTCTTTCTCCACCCCTCCTCCCCCTCCTCCTCCTCCTCCCCTCCTCCCCCCACTCCAGCCGGTGCCCAGACGCTGACCCCTCGAGCCACGAGAGAATCCAGAGCGAGAACCGCGCACCACACAGGCTGAGCATTTTACCAGCACTGCCATTCACACACACACACACACACACACATATAAAGAGAAAGATAGAGCTTGTGTATGGAGTGTATGGTGTGTGTGTGTGTGTGTAGGAGAAAGCAATAACACAGCAGCCTTAAGTTCCAGCGGTGATGTCATGCACATATTTGTTTCCGCTGAGTTCTTTGGCCTCGGCAGAGCCAGAAAAGCTGGTGTCATGTGCTGAGTCTTGTGTCTTAGCTAACCGTGGTTTAACAAGCCGCCTGGAGGAAGAGACGAAGACGGGGGAAGGTGACGCAAGAAGCCAGTATCAGCACTATGAAACCCAAGCCGCTGAATCACCCCAGTACAAGAGAAAATCCCCGGAAACCAAAATAAACCCGGATCCCAGATTATCCCCAGCCGTACGTACTCTCCGCCATGTTTATTTTCGAGCACAATCGGACAGGCTGGGAGTCACCGTCAGGCGAGGTGTACCAACTGAAAGGGTTTTTTTTTGTTGCAGATTTTGTGCCTACATGGTTTTGACAACTCTTGTTTCGGAAAGTCTGGCAGTTTTATATACGGACCTGCTGAACCTCGTTTCAGGTTTTGACGAGGGAACCGAAAGACACCGTTCTAAACGCGGAACTCGCAACACGGAAACACGTGCACTCTTCACGCGGTGAATATTTAAATACGCCGTGCAGAAATATGACGGGAAAAAGAAAAACGAATCATATTGTGTGTAAAGTGATGTTTCGGTCGAAATGTTGAAAATAAATTATAAATTGAAAGTAAGAAATTAAATGTAGACTTGTTTTTCTTTTAAGAATAAAGTGGCAGAGTAAATTTAAACAAATGAAATACTACCGCACTAATAATAATAATAATAATAATAATAGCCTTAGAATAGATTATTGGTTACAAATGTAACTTTTAAATCACATGTCTAATCCAGAAGGTGTTTTATTACTGTTTGGATAGAATTGCGTTAAAAATATCATATTTATACAGTACCAGCATTAAAAGTTTGGATAAATTTTCCACATTCTAGAACAACACTGCATTTTTTTTTCCTTATTCAAAACTATGAAATAACATACGGCATTAGGTAATTATGTAACAACAACAATAACAGTCTGATGGTATTTTAAGACGTGAAGGTCAGCCGTCCTGGAGCAGTTCCTGCAAGAACAGTACTGTGTCGAGTGCATTTGCAAAACCCATCAAGCTCCATGATGAAACTGTCTCTGAAACAAGATCCGAACTTAGTTTAGACGTTCATTTAGAGAAATCACCAATTAACAACCAGCAGCTCAGATTAGAGCCGTTATGAAGCTTCACAGAGCAGAAGTAGCAGATATACATCTCAATATTAACTGTTCAGAGGAGATTATTGTGTATTTTGGATAAACGCCTTCAGTATATTTCTTTACAGTGTAGACAGAAATAAACATCAGGAACGACCGTGGACGTCTGAGTGGTAGAGTGTGTATACTGTACTGTATGTAAAAATCCCTAAAACCATAAAACATCCAGACATCTGCAAAGAAAAACAAGAGGAAAAAAAAAAAGAAAACGCTCATTACATCTCAGAAACACCAGCATCCACATGTTCGTTTGTTTTTCAAAAGGGGAAAAATTATAGCTGCACTTAAGCTCTTAATCTAATATGAAAAATGTCAGATTCAAAAAAACCAAATACGTATGTTCATCATTATGGGGGAATACGGGGGTGCTTTTTAAGTCATGAGAATTGTTTACAATCAATTAACTAATTAGGAATCAAACAGAGTCTCGTCACGCCCGTCAGCCGGGACACTGCGACTGTTTGGGTTGATATTCTGGAGGCCAGAGATAAGAAAGGAAACAGCAGGAAGATATTCTGTACTGTATAATCACTGATACGTTCCAAAAGCCTCCCTTCTCACACTCCCTACTGCGACGATGAAGAATAGACACACACATGGCGAAGATGTTTCAGAAAGCTAACACGTTCTCCCCGTTTTTTCTTAATTCCAGGCTCCTCCCTTCATGCATGTGTTCTTCTTTCCCGTTGCTCCAGATACATCCAGCTGGGACGGAAGGTTACGTACATCATAAAACCCTGCTTTAATTCGGCGTCAGATATGCTAGCAGCCGAGTGAGAAAGTGAAGTCTCGGCTCTTGATTTATGTTCGATACGCTGCATTTTTTCCTGCTCATGCTAAGAACAGCTGCAAGGCAAATGAAAGCGAGGGGGGGGGGGGGAAGAAATGGGATGGGGTGGAGGTGGAGGAATAGGCATTTGCTCTGCTCGGGTATATTCTGCTACCGCTGCATCCCCCCATTTCTCTCTCTCTCTCTCTCTCTGTCCCAGTCTCTCAGTCTCTGTCTCTCTTCCCCCACTCCTGAGTTTAACATGTTGGCTCACGTCACCCGCAATGCACTGTGCACGCCATAACTCTGCTCCGGCCTCTCCATCTTCTTCCCCGCACCACGATATTAACTGTGGCATTTCCAAGAAAGATTCCTTCTAATAAAATGACTCGAGTAAATAAATAAACAAATCGGTGAAATATTTATGCGGTGCGCCATGTCAGAAAAGCTTCGCCGGTGGAGAGCGTGTAGTCGAGCCGAGCCGAGTCAAACCGAGTCGAGTCGAGCCGAGCCGAGCGTCTCCACGGGTTGGACTTATCGTTGATATCTGAAGGCTCGAGACGATTTCAGCTTCACTGCTTCAGATCTTCACTGACCATCAGAGCATCAATCGTGCAGCTCAGGAAGGTAGTAGGGGCATCCTGGAAGCGGGCCATGCTGTTAAAATGCAATGCACGCACACGTGTATGTATATATATATATATATATATATATATAAAATATGCTTGTACTGTACATGTGTATACGTTCAGAGAGCCAGCTAAGATCATGGCTGGGCTGTGAAGGCGTAAAACAATGGCAGGGACCCTGCTGTTCGAGTGTTGCAGAGCACCAGATGAGTAAGTGATTGAGAGCGCTGGCTGAGTAATAGTCTGCAGCCCAGCAGGAGGGCGCGCACAGCCAGGCCGCTGAAGCCGCCATTAGGACAAAATCACTCGGATGAAAATGGTCGATTCTGCATGCACCTCTCCATCCTCCCTGCGCCGCCACCGCCGCCGCCGCGAACATCGCAGCTGTCAAACCGTTGTGCATTATAATAATAACGTGTGCTTCTCTCCCCGGCTGCCGTTTGATTGCGATATTTATTTGTTGAATTATGTCGATTATTATGTATGTGTCTGGATGGAAAAAAGAAAAGAAAAAAAAGCGAGAGAAAATGGCAGCGAGCGGGGAAGAAAGCAGCCATGCTAATGTTAATGGCAGCGCTGGGAGCAGAACAGCTAGTGGTACGAGGCTAATGCGCGAGTCAGGAGAGTGAGCAAGAGAGAGAGAGAGAGACGTAAAGAGAGAGAGAGAGAGAGAGAGAGAGAGAGAGACGTAAAGAGAGAGAGTGAGTGAGAGAGAAAGAGGTCATAAAATAATGCAGACCTACATCTTTTAGTCATCACCCTGCCATCTGAACTCAACGTTGTGTACACAATCACCTAAATGTGTTAGAGTCGTAATCACAAAGAGCACAACACGGCCAGGCTTTTAAGCCCGGCTCGACGTACACAAACACACACGCGGCTAACATTTTCAGCAATCCGCTCACGTTTCCAACAGTAACAATTTTTTTTTTTTTTTTTACAAGAATTATCTCCGGCTGAGAGTTTGATATTTAGCGAGTTCCTCCACGGATCTACATGTACACCGTGAGCTCATTCCTATTATACACAAGTTTAAATAAGGTGAATAAGTTTTGGTAGCGTATTAGCTAGCATTATTAACTAGCATTCATTTTGCTAATAGTAGTAATAATTGTCAAACCTTTGGTAATCGTCGCCTTGCACGTCCAGGGCCGAGGGTTTGAATCCCGCCATGCATTTTTTTGTTCTCCCTGTGCTTGGTGAGATTCCTCCAAAGACATGCAGATTAGTTTAATTGGCGTCCCCAAATGGAGTGTCTGTCCAAGATGCACGCCAATTTTTGCCCCCAGCAACCGTGTGCAGGATAAGTCTTTTAGAAGATGAATGAATGAATGAATAATCTCCTTAAACATGACACGCGACATTGTCCGAGTCTCACTTCCAGTGAAGCAGAATGTTCTGATTTAGGCGACCAAGAATAGAATTAACAGTAATAAATCTGCTCTCTCTCTCTCTGTGTCTCTCTCTGTCTCTTCCTTCCTCTTTCTCAGGGTCTGTATGGATCTCTTCATCTCCAGGGCCGTGAGAGAAGCCGATGGAGGGCACGTTGGCAGCGTCCAGGCGCTCTGAAGGCCGTGATCTAACACGCCGAGGAACTGAACGATCACCTCCGGGCACATGGTCCAGCTCACACCGTGGTCTTTATTTCGAAAAATAAACCACAACTCAAGGGTGTTGTAGAGGATCTACTAACGATTTCTGAATCATGGTAATCATGGCTCTTCAGTCGATTAGAAATAATCACCTGAGTTATGGCGAGCTTATAATAAGCATCATCTTAGTATCTATTACCCCAGTGATGAATAAGAGGCCGCTAAATATACGGTATATCACAAAGGAATATGTATACAAACGAGGAATTTATTTTTCTTTCTAATCAAGCAGCGGTCGATTGATAAACCTCCTGCCGCAAAACAAATTGTTTATCGCCGCGATGCTTTTGTCCTCGCTAATGATTTCGACCGCTCGTTCATTAATAATTTTGACTGAGGTGCGTCTCGGAGGCGATCGATAGCCTGATCATACTTTAGTTTCAACCTTGACTCGAAGCCGAGCGCTGAGAGCGAGGACTAACAGCTTGTCTTCTGTTTGGACATCAATACCACAGAGTGCCTCAGCTCGAGGAGCGAGAGACAGATCACGGGGCAAATACAATACAATCCCACTTAATTATCTCGCATGGATTATTAGCGTTATTAGTAAATGGAAAGCAAAAAAATATTTAATTCTGCCATGAAGTCATACTCATGCGTGATCTTTTTAAAGTGTTTTTCAAGCGCCAGTGGACTTGGGATAATTTAATTACGCCGCTGTGTTCTATAACAGAGAAGAACGGCGGGATCCATTTGCCCCGACTGCCTCCATCTTTGATTAACGTAATTAAAAGACTGACTGAAAAGGCCATTATTAGCGCTCTAAAAGCATGGCAAAACACTCGCGCTGTAATCCAAGATCTTTCAGTCGCTCAGACTGCGATTGATTGGGCTGTAACTGAGAACTTGTTTATGGCACGGGAGGCAATACTTAACAGAAATGTTGACATTAACCCTCTATAATTATCGCATTGATGAGCATCGGAGTCTGATGTCGATTCCAGTCAGTGGAACTGATGAGGGGAGCGTTCGATCATGAGCATGCTCGGCCATCCAGTACCGCAGTTCTGCTTCGCCACACTCAAAAACCCAAACCGCTGCATTTCCTGTATGTTAATGCTAACGTTGTTGTGTTTTTTTTTGTTGTTGTTTTTTTTTCTGACCATGAGACATTTAGGTGAATCAGTACGCTGAAACGCACCTTCCGAATTAGCCGCGCAAGCTGTTTTCCATTGGCTCCTGACCCTCCGGAACATTCCGGAGAATCTGCAGGCCTCCGCTGATTACAGTTCCATGAGACCGTAAATTAAACAAACAGGATTCATATCTGCGCCGTAATTTAACAGGAATCCACATTTCAGAGACACCTCGGCTCTGGAGCACGACGATCCATCACTTCGGAGCGGAGGAGTCGTTCTGCGGTGCGCCCCGACATGTGCGCCGCTTATGTGGTATTTTCCACTAATACATTTCCATTATGAGGTAATGGGCCTAATCGGCATTGTGCTGTGTAGTTTGCAGAAAGCGATGTTGTGCTTGGCTTTTTAACCTCGTCGACTGGCGAGGAGACGACTTCGCCTCACGAGCGCTCGCGACGGAGACTCCTTTTTGGCTAATCGCTACGACGAGGCCGCTCATAAATCCAGGATCTTCTGGGAGAGCCTTCCGAGCTACTTGCTCATTCCTGGTTAAGATGGCGGGTTTTCAGGAATCGGCTGCTGAAACGTCGTGCTATTTTTAATCCCTGTGAATTCGATTTGTGGAGGCGTTCTATACAAAACATTTTTAGGCTATTACTGTGTGTTATAGGTGAAGGGAAAAAAAATGAATATAAGGATAAATAACGGTGGGTAAATCCTGCTGTCCGATTGATTCAGATTCATCGTGTACTGTTCGTGAACGGAACAAATGAAACACTTAAGGCAAGAAGACCCTGCAGCCTTATAGAGCAGGTAGGAGTGAAATCAATAGAAATAAGACACCACACACAGATACTTTAACTTCGACATGGAAAGGGAAGGAAATAAATGTCTGTAGTGAAACAATGGCTAGAGTTTACACTCACTTTTTCCTTATGGAATAACCATGACTGGGATAGGAGCGGCTAGATTACACTGGAGGATCGCTGTAACATAGATGGAAAGACTTGTTTTAAAAGTTAGATTGACTTTGAGAAAATGAGATAACGTTGAATAAACAACCCAAATACGACGTTGGTGGCTTAATCGTTAGCGCTGTCACCTTGCATCTCTAGAGTCCGGGTTCGATTCCCTGCCAGGTTCGATTCCCATCTCTGTGTGCATGGAGTTTGCATGTTATCCCCGTCCTTGGTGGGTTTCCTGCCAAAGACATGCAAATTAGTTTATTGGCGTGATGGATTGGCACCCAGTCCAGGGTGTACCCCGCCTTGTGCCCTAAGTCTCATGGGATCGGCTCCAGCCTCAGCAGCGTGCCCCTTAGTTGTCCAGTTTAGTTCGAGTATCACTAAGGTCATCAGTTTGGTATTAATATTGTTTTGTATTTTTATTTTTGGGGGCATTCGTTCAACGTGATCCCATCGTCAGTGTTGTTCCAACGTCGTCCCAATGTCCATTGCTGGGGCGGGAGTTCGTACAAAAAGTAACATTTTATCTCTCTCTCATTCTCTATCGCGCTTATCATCCTAATCCAATCTATCCCAGGGCACACAAGCACACACACAGTCACTCACACACTACGGGCAACTTGGGGACGCCAATGGGAAACCCTCAGTACCCTGAGGAAACCCGGCAAGCACGGGGAGAACATGGTGAGTCCCCGCACACAGAACCCAAGCGAGGAATCCAACCCTTGACGCCACTACGCTAACCTCTGACGGTATTTTATCTCCTTAACCCTAATTGGCTACAAACCACCTGGGTGAAAGACGGAATTGATCATTTATAGATCAAATTCAAAAGGACTAAATAAAATTATAAATGTAAGTCTTAAGGAGACCACCCCTTGAATGTCGTTAGTGACCAAACCAAATCGTTTCATGTTACTAAAATGGGACTTGACCCTCAGCTTGACACGACAATTTTATTCACACCACCAACCACATGTGATACTGTTATAGCTACAAAGCCATAAGCAGAGATATACCACGGAAATGCCCTCAAACCCCAAACCCAGACGCTTCCGATGGCCGGCGCGGACACGTGAGCCGAGGAGACAACGAGCTCGAATGTTTATAGTCTACTTTTAACTTCTCTCTCCTGCTATAATCTCTCGCGGAGTATCAAAGCAGAGCGCATCATCTCCAGCAGCAACACAGCACTCAAATCCTGCTAGACAGCCTGGGCTTTGTAGGTAGGCTTTCTCCTTCATCCATAGCCTTTGTCATACATATAAACACGGACACACACACACACACACACAGTACACC
>JAQQZT010000019.1:20158395-20173834 GCA_030068275.1 Clarias platycephalus | reverse complement strand
GGCCCCCCCCCCCCCCCCCCCCTCACCTCACCTCTCCCCCCAGATCAGGACGAGATGTTTCTTCCCTCTAAATAGTTTTGAGGTCTGGAATGAAAAGTGTGCTCGTCTGCAAAAAATAAGAGTGAGGATGAGTAAATTAGAGAACGGAAACGGTGATGAAACAGACGATGAGCTGTATTGTCTGGCAGCTGGATAGTTATTATTATTTTTTTTTCTTCTTTTTTTTACATTTTATTCTCGTTAACAATCTCTGTGGTGCTGGTGGGCTGATGGGCATCTGCGGCTGGGAGGAGATTGATGTGCTCAATCACTGAATTTATCCAGCAACGTTTACGATATGATCCCGGCGCCGGGCTCCTCTTGGCCGCATCACGTCGGGAAAAGGCAGGCCGGGTAATTTGTTCTGATGTAGTAAATAACTGGCCATAATGAAACTCGCCCTGATGTATTCGGAAAAGGCCTGATTGATGCAGGAAGACCTCGGCGTGCCCATTTAGCATGCACAAACCCCCGGCACTCGCCAGAGCCGCAGAGCAAGCAATCCCTCTGACAGCCGCCGGAGCTGCGCGCAATCTTAAAGCAGTTATGAATTACTGCTGAGCCCCCCCCCCTCCCCCCCCCCCCCTCTCCCTCCTCACCTCCCCTCTCTCTCACCCCCTCCGCTCCCAAAAGACGGTGGCGCTCTGGATGCAAGCGTATTGAAAGTCATCAGTCTGTGGCGGTCATTCTTTTTAGCATGATGTGCTATAAGAAATGGTGGTTGGGGGAGGATTAGCTGCAATCACTGGAAAAATAGAAGCTGTGTGATTGGGGTGGGGGGGGTGGGGGCAGCGGTGGTGGTGGTGGTGGTGAGGGGGTATGATTCAGCGGCAACAAAACCCACCAAGTGCACCAGCATGATATTTTCAGTGCACACTCAAGCAGGTCCTATAAATGAGGATAAAAGCCTCGGCTGCAGCAGACAGATAATGCCTGTATTTTTTATTCCTTATTCTTTCTGTATAACATAGATTCTGAGAGAATCCGCAGTGGAAGCGAATAATAATAATATAGTGGACACTTTGGGCCAGCTGTGAGGCCGGCTCCCGCACTGAAACCGCTGCTTTTCTTCTCCGGGCGTCAATTAACCGGCGGAAGCTGAACAGCATGACGTTTTAAAGTCAGATACACATCCTACATTACGGTCCAAACACTCCGACCGCTTTATTTTATTTCATTTTATTTTTCCATTCCAACCTCATCCACGCCATTATGTATAATTGTACACCTCTGCCTCTTTATAAGAAATTATTCAGTGAACATCAAGTGCTTCATCTTTGCACAAAAGTGTTTCCACTCGGCCGTATAAATGTATAAATACAGCCGCGTGTTTAGAGACGGTGATGGTTGAAGCAAAAACGGCGGTTTGCTAATGGATTTTAACAAAGCAAGGAAAAAAAAATGTATGCAAAGTTGAATCAAGGTAGAACACCTCATCAGGGCCGGCTTTAGGTTTACACCGGACAGCTCCTCTATTAGGCCACGCTGACCGGGGGGATGTGGTGTTAGGGGTGGGGGGGTGGGGGTAAAGTGGAGGAAGGGGAGGGACAGTGAAAAGGTTAGGGAGATAAAAGCTAGGATACTCTTCACTCATGTAGCCCTTCCACGTCTCTTCAATAATTAACCTATTGGCTTTGCTTTGGCCTTTTTAAACCTTTGAAATGCATATCAAACATCGAGAATCCCTTCCAAAACCCTCTGTACTCACATACAGTTTGTCTATGCTAATGCCAGCGCAAAATAAACACACCAAATGGCACAAAAAGGTTACAGCAGACACAATAGTCTGACATAATGGGGAAGATGAACAGGAACGAGATACAGAACATGAAGAAACCTCACATCGGTCAGTTATTAAGTCTCTGAATATTCAGAATGTGAAAGATATTAACAGGAAGTTTCATTCTACAGAAAACCAAATCCAGAGCGACTTACCGTACATTTGTAACATCTCACATCCGAGCAGTTGAAGGTTAAGGGCCTTGCTCAAGGGCGCAGCAGTAGCCACTTGTGACCCTTTTCCACCAAGGTGGTGCTGGAGCTAAGTCAGAGTCGGTTCCCAATTTCAAACCAGTTCTTTGTTTTTTACACACTAGGGGCTGGAGGGCGGCTTATTTATCATGACCAACTAAATGTTTGCGACCGCCATCTTTAAAAAAAAAAAAAAAAACTCAATATGCTTTCTAGTAACGAGTAATCCTGGAGAAGTGCTCGCAAAGCCACGTTGAAGCCATTCGCCATTGTTCTTGTTGTGCCTGCCGCTAGCATTTTGTTGCCGCTAGCATTGCCGTTAGCATTGCCGGGAAAGTAGAGACATATACACAGACATGTACACAGAGGTATACAGTGACATACTGGCGCCCATGTAAAAAGAAAGACAGTTCTTCAGAGGTTCGCTATTGAACCGGCACCAGCACCAGACATGAACTAGCACTTGGTGGAAAAGGGGTAGTGGAGGTGCTGGGGTTTGAACCTGGGACCTTCCAAACAGTAGTCCAATGGTAAAAACAGGCAAAACACCAGCCAGACATTAGCAAAGCAAACATGTGACACGTAATACAATATGAGCATTACTTAAGAATTAGCAGAGTGTTACCAATTAGACTACAGTTGCCTAGACCCACTTGCCCACTGTTGGCTCATAAAATCACATCTCACAGGTCACTAAACACTCGTGTACAATATGGTGAGACAAAAGGCAAGAGGCAAAAAATGTGTGTGTGTATATGCTAGATAATAATTAGCAGCTTCTTCATTTCTTTCTTTCCAATCCTACAAACTTTTCTGTTTTCTGCTAGTATGTAGCTGCGGAGCGGTCAGCGCTGCTAACAGGAAGATAAAAAACAAACTCAGTGTATATCAGAGGACGGGATGATAGCAAGGCGATTGTGATCCTTACTTTATAAGAATCTATTACACGTTATATGTCCTTTGTCCTCGTGGACAAATTTTATTCACATTTTGCTCCGTGTAGCAGGGAGTCAAAAATCTTAAACCTCATTGACGTGCGTTTACATTTTTTCTTGGTAGTCAGTCCTAAAACAAATTCCTTTTTTTTTTCTTTAATCATTCTCATGGGCTTTCTATCTAATCTGGTGCGATGCAGATCTTCACTTCGTGTTTTCCTCCTTGCGTAACCGGGAGCTAACTAGTCGGTGTTGCTGCCTCTTCCTATTCATATTTTACCAGGGAACGGACAGCAGATCGCAGACCGCGGACTCGGAGAAGGAAAATGGAGACTGACAACGCAGGAGGAAGTCAGCATCTGCAGTCTGGCATGATTGTCGGGGTCCAGTCGCAGACAATCACGTAATGTATCATTCATATTGCTGCAGTGCCGCTGTTGCAGCCCTCGTTCTCTCCAACGTCCTCGCTCTCCTGTGAATACCAACCCGACAAACACTCGCCATCGTCACACACACACACACACACACACCCATCCCGTCACACTGCTGTCCCCCAATTTGTCACCGCGTGAGCGTGATTTCTGTCTGACTGACATACACAAACACATATTCGGGCACTTATAGTCGACTGCGGTGCCGTGTTCGACTTCACGTTAATGGCTTTTTTTTGGACAGAATGTAGAACATATTTGGAATAAAAAAATATATATTTCTGTAACCATCATTGATGATTGTTTTTTTTTGTTTTGTTTAACATCATGATTCACTGATTATATTTTGAAATTACTCCACCACCATTTTGTAGAATGAATTCAGCATCCAATCATGTCATCTCCTTTCTAAATGGATGACGGGAAAAAAAAAAAAAAAACATTCCTTCATTTTAAAACCTAATCACTAGCGACCATTAAATCCAGATCTAAGAGATATTGCCTGGGCTTTGGGCTGATTATCATTCTGAATGAAAAAAAAAGTGTTTGGTGCCGTCCCATGGGGCAGGGAGTCATTCTTCAAGGTGACGCATCTCACCAGAGGAATACGATGCAATTATAATGCAACCGAAAGAAGTGCGCTGACTTCTCGGAGCAGGAAGGACCTGCGTGTATTCATATCCGAGCACCTTTTTATACAACAAACATGTCCACGATGAATTAGCACGCCGCCAGGACTGGACTGGACTGGACTTTTCTGAAATGGCTCACGGGGAGGGAGGAAAAAATATAAAATAAATAAATAAATAAAAGAGAGAAGAGTGTGTGGGGCCACGTTTGAAATTAAGGAGTCAGCTGAAATCTCATCTGGAAGCAGGACATTTTGATAGACATGCTAAACTTTAGCCTGGTTCAGGGTTAGAGGAGAGAACTTAGCAGGATGAATCCTATTTCAGTCCACGGCATGACTCCGGCAGAGAGAGAGAGGGAGAATTGGCGAATCAGACGGTAATCACCTTATCCATCATGGTAATCCTGCAGATACACACAGACACACACAGGGCTTTGGGCCGCGAGATTCTTTTCCTCATTTTCAAGAGGAACATGAAGTCATTCCCTGTCGTGCAGCTCAAGTCCTCACTGTAGGCTCCTCTTTATTCTTCTGCAGAAGATCTCGTGTGACGTGATTGTGTGAAGTGAAGATCTTCACTTTATAAATGGCACATGATTACGGTGCCGTATAACCCTAACTCAGGAACAGGAAACTTTCTTTTAGGTCAGGAACAAAAAAAAGAAAAGTTTTTAACAGCGAATTAAACAAACCATCAATAATCGAGCCGTTTAAAAAAAAAAACCTTCAGAAAAGCACATCTGAACTCCTTGGCCAATAGTGTACAGTAAAAAAAAAAAAAAAAAAAAAACGGATTCTGACCTCGTGTAGCTTTTACATATTGATTTTATGTCTATTTCATAAAATAAATTAGGTTTGTAATGTATTTCATTCTACAGTATTTAATTCGTTTAACCTAAGCATACCAATTTTTTTTCCCCATTATTTAATTTTGTTCAACTTGTATATTTTATTTGAGTGGAACTTCGTCCCTTATATATTTAAATATGTTGATACATGAATCTTTTCTTCGGTGTACATTTCGCTCCGCAGTACCAACAAAGAACCGACTAGAATTAGGAAAACTAACGGAACAAATTATGGATATTACAGACAAGAATAATACTTAAAATAATTTACATTCAGTCTTTTTAATCAGTAAAATCAAAAGTGATTAAAATCAAGTGATTTTACTGATAAGAAAAATAAAATAAAATAAATGCATAAATGAATAAACTTTTCTTCTTCTTAAGATCTTCAGAACAACTTTTGATGGCAGAACTTTCTCGGGATATTCCGAACACTTCACTTTTCTTGGAAAAAGATGTTTCAAACATGAGATGTTAATGTATTCCAATAATAATAATAAAAAAATTCTAATATCTTAAATATTATAATGTGAGCAAAAGTGCAGTTATGGCATATTTACAGCTGAGAAAAGCAAAAAAAAAAATGTTTTAAGGTGCAGTGGATTTTAAGAAGCGGTTTATCTGCACCGTGCTCAGAGGTTGCTGTGAAAGGAACGTGTTTTATCTTTAGCTCACTAATATTCTAGTGAACTTATAACGTGAGTGTAAAAACAAATGTCACCGCCGTCATGGAATCACCCAGGAGATCAACATTCATCATTTCATCATCCTTCCCACTTAATCTCACGCGTCGACGACAGGAGCCTCGTACGCTCAGTCGGACCTGAAGACTGACAGAGATGACTGTATCCGTCTCGAACACTTCTCTCTTATCACCGTGAAGAAATGAGCTTTGCCCCGAAGAAGCTCTTTTTTCACCACACACACACACACGCATCAGCGGAATTCGGTCCCGAGGCCAGGTCCCGACCGCAACCTCCTTCACACCCAAGCGGGTCACCTTTCAGAACATTCCGGGACTCCCCACGTGGATAATCACGTACTTCCGAGCCAAAACCGGGCTTAGCATCGAGCCCTCATGATCCCCCCCAACCCCCCCCCCCCCCAACAAACCCCTCCCTCCCCACCAATCCCTTCCCAAATCTGTCTGAGAACACGGTCCAGAAAATAAGCGAGAGGCCAGCTGAGTTTGCAGCTTGCTGCATTAATGTGTCATAAATAATGGCGGTGGGTGGAATCGCAATCAAGTCAAGCATCTTTCACATCCCCTCCCCGTCGAGCCTGGAATCAGATTCTCGCACAAATGTAACCGCTAAATCCATCACGTCCAATCATAAGGATCAGATATTGGATGGAGCTAGGGTGTTGAGGGGGGTTGAGGCAAAAAAAAGGGAAAGGGGAGTATTTTTATGTATTAATTTATATATATTTTTTTGTATCCGCGATGATAAAATTACTGCCGAACGTCCATTATCTAAAATAAGAAACGGAATTTAATTCGAGACTAAAACAAAAAGGGCAATGCTCTTCTCAAACAGATTGAACCTGACATGGTGAAAATGGCTCTGTGTGTATATATATATATATATATATATATATATGTGTGTGTGTGTGTGTGTTTATTATGAATGATGAAATATATAACGTATCTTTTTTTTTTTTTTTGTGAGAAAGTGTGAGAAAACATATTTAGATTTAGCTCCAGCAAATAATCTAGCACAAAACAGCAAACATGAAAAATCAATAGGTAAAATGGGGTAATGCTTTTCTGGGTCACAACTGAATATATCTTTTAGAGGTATTGATTGCTTTCGTGTGTGTGTATATGTGTGTATATGTGTGTGTGTGTGTGCGCGTCCTGCTTCGGACCATTCCTGGTAATTAACGCACAGGGGAAATTTAATTCGGGAGAGGGAACTATTACACATGTGGCCGGTTTTATTGGCTGGATGAATGAAGTAGTGCTATTATAAAGAGGGGGAGGAGCCTTTCATAAGTAAGATTTATAATCCGGCTCTCGGAATCGAGTAAATTAATTTTTGCAATATTAAACTCAACCTTTAACCCGCCTCTGCTTCTGATTGCCGTCCAGACAAAGGCTTCGGTAGTGGAGGGATGGAGGGATGGAGGGAGGGAAGGAGGGTCTGGGAGGGGGGGGGGTGGATGGAGGTGTGTGGGGTTTAAAAAAAAAAAAAAAAAAAAAAAAGAGATTGAGAAATTGATGATATTTCTCCTGAGCGTTCGCTGCACTGCACATATCTGTCACCTCCATACATGATTTTTCAATTATTTCAGCCTGTGCAGGTGTACAAGGAGCAGTCCATGGGAAAGACAGAGAGAGAGAGAGAGAGAGAGAGAGAGAGAGAGAGAGAGTGGTCCAGATGAGCAAACGTTTGCACACATACATCTCTTCTTTAAATATTCCGCAGTGTGAAGCGAGAGGTTTCATCGAGTCTGCCATCACATCATGCGTTTCCTCTAAAAGATCTTCCACCTTCCATATCAAACATGGCCGACAGCATATAAATACAACGGCACCGGTTTAATATTCACCACAAACCATTGAAGCCAGGCCACTTGGTTGTGTGTGTGTGCATTCTTTACCTTTCTAGTGCACTGTTCCAGGCCTGGCGAAACACACACACACACACACTCACATATTGGCAGAATAAAGGTTAGGTTACACAGACATGAGAGCTTGCTCCAATACGGTCCTCTGAAGTTGACAAAGATGGAAACGGTGCTTGAAATTCAGAGGATTTCTAAAACCTTCAAGCTTTCAATAATTCATTTTTCGGATCTGTAAGAGGAAAAGGAAAGAGCGCGAGAGGAAAGAGAGACAGAGGGGAAAAAACAAAAAGAAAGGGGGAACCTACAGCAGAAATTGGTCCGAGAGCCGTGAGGTGTTTGAGCCGTTACCTCCACTCCATTAAGCAGAACCAGAGCCGGCAATAAATAGCTCATTATTTGCTCGAGCAGGTTACGCTGGAGCTCGGGCTCAGACTTGATCGTCAGCCGACCGGGAAGAGCGTCTGAGTTTTTTTTAATTACAAAGAAAGAGTCTTTTTTGGTGGAGAAGCGATGCTCATCATCACGGTGAATAACACGAGCCGTCGATGTGCGGTTTGGAGCTTCGTTTATAATTACTGATGCGCTCACGCTTTCCTAGAGCTCTCGTCACACCGGATTACAAACTTAGGCTTTTCCGATACACCGAGAGATGCGTGCCGGCGATGACTCTGGGGCTCGGTTTAAAGAGGATTCAAGCAGACGTCTGAGTAAATTAATAATAAATAAATACATACAGTAAATAAATGAATAATACAAATTCAATAGCATTTGGAAAAATACACGGCTGATATCAGTCATACCACAGCAATGGTAAGAAGAGCTATGAGCGATGACTCCGCCCCCTAACCCTAACCCTCACTGTGTGACTGTTCATTCTACCTGAATGACGTGAATACTTAAGTTGAATAATTCATATTCATAGGCATCACAGGTTATGCTATTCAACATAAATCTGACTTTAATTCTATCCTGTTTTATTTTATAACCGTCAGAAAGAGCGAGTAGAAGTAATAGTAGTATTCTAGGCTTTTATTGTCATTTCAACCATACACAGTTTAGTACACGATGAAGCTGCGTGTATACGGAAAATATTTCTCCGATGCGAGTGAAATCGCTCCAATCGGAGATTCCAGCTTAAGTCTTCACACGGACGCTGATCCGACAAGATGTGAGTTTACATGTAAACTTTTTTCGACATGCGCAAAGTGGTTCTGCTCGCTGTGAAGAGTTTTAATCCTCTCGAGATACAACGGAAGAAGAAGGTCGTCCAGCCTCCAACTTTTCCTTCAGGTTCCGACAAGTTCTGCGTTACAAGAACGCAATCTCACCTGTGATTGGTCAGGCGCTTCACGGCGAGCCAATCGCCAACAGTTTTGTTCGGAATAATCAACCAATCAGAATAACCCTGCATCATGTCGACACGACTAGTGTAGTGTTGATTTCGTTCAGCATCATCCGAACAGACGGAGACGCTGATCATCCTGTCTTCATCTCGAACCGAAACCTGCGTAACCTTTCCATTGTACTTAAATTGTACAAACAGTTTGAGGCGAGTTTATATTCCTAGTGCTGTTTCGTAAGTGTTTAATATTTAATTATGTCATTAAACATGAATTAGACCACTTTATTTTTTCGATAACCTTCAGAAAAGGTTGAACGAACCGCAGCATTAAAGGCTATAACACGAACCTGGTGTTATAAAAGACATATCAATTCCAATACATTGGTGGAGTGTATTCGCATTCACACTCTAACCTTTTATGTAATTATGCAGTTGAACATTTATTAATTAGATTATTTTATTCCATCCTGTTGAAAGATGAATAAATTTTTTTTTTTTTACACATAATTCAAAAAACTATTTTGTTCAACATAAAACTTTTCACCGTACTGATTTTATTCCCCAGAAAACCCCAAACTGACACAAGCTCACCGTATAAACCGTCTCTGACCGCGGCTCGGTCTGAGGCCAAACAGCGCTGCGCTTTCTACTCCGCCGACTGTAGACCGAACACAAAGCTACAGGACGAGCCAAAATATCGAGCGGCTGGCCGGAGCCGATACACATCCCACCAGGCCGCTCGCTGCAGCCCCGGTTTTTTTGAAGTGGCTATTAGTGTGAACAGTAAATCAAAGCTTCCAGTCACTTCTTATCTCATCCGTCTGCCCTTCTAGAATATTCATCAATGGTTTTTTAGAAGTGTTTGTAATTCCGCATCGAGTTTTAAAAAAAAAAGGGAATAAACTCATCCTGGCCTTTAAGGGATATAATTCCGTCTCTTTTTTTATGTGACATGCTCAGTCGATAGCATTCATAATTGATGGCTCTCTGGAACGCTTCGGGCCACATTAAGTTTTATTCCACGCTGTTCGTCAATATCCCTGACCAGGTAGATTTCATTATTGACAAGCGCTGCCCACATTGTGTTGTATAATTAAGTTCAACTTCAAAACTTCAGACTGTTCCCCCCCCACCCGCCCCTCTTCTCCTTTTCCCCCTCCCTCTCGCGTGGTTCAACAGGAAGTGTTTGAAATGACCGCTTGGTGCTCTTAATTTAAACTGCCGTTTCATTTCTCTCTGTAGGTGTCTATTTTATTGTTAAAGGTCACCCTCATTTGTCCGAGCCAACAAAGGCGGCCCTTAAAGTCGCCGCTGCTTTTTGACAGACAGTGGTCCTGTGTAAGTGATGGCCTTAAGGACAGACGTGCCACTGTGAGTCTCTCTCTCGCTCTCTCTCTCTCTCTCTCTCACACACACACTCTTTTTCCTCTTTCTATACACAGCGAGAGAAATAGCAGATAACAAATCATGCCTTCGCGCTTCTCCCTCGGGCGTGATTGACGACTTCATGGAGGGCGCAACTTTTCAATGTCCTCAGATTAAACAACGCTCAAACAAATGAGGGCGAAGAGGAGCGGGCGTTCAGACGTACCTTTAAAAAAAAAAAAGAAGGAGGAAGAAGACGACAACAACAAAGAAAGAAAGAAAAAAAAAAGCCAAGACGATGATAACAAACAAAGTCTGCGCACTCATTCTTTTAGATCTCTCACTTTTTTGGGGGGGGTTTCACTGATAACACCCGTCTTTTGGATGCATTGCTAAACCAGGCCAGTGATTTAACACACGCGATGATGAATTTGAAGGTGATCTATGGCTAGTTACTTTAAAAAATAAAATAAAAAACGGTTGACTATCACATGACCTCAGCATACATTGTATGGCTTCTATTTTCACAAATGTCACAGGTCTCTGTTTTTAATAATAATAATAATAATAATAATAATACCTGTATATTTTCACAACGCTATGAATTTCTCAGAACAAATAAAGCAAATAAATGATCATGATTATGATCACGATGACGACGATAATATCTTATACAGTATTAAACCTCACATAAACAGGCTTTCTAAAAAGGGCTAGACGTCTGGAGCGAATAATATCCGCACCCTTCTTCTCTCCGCGTCATAAGATTTAACACCTGAACAGCTGATGCCGCACCGAATATAGAATATATTCTGCACTTTTTTTTTTTCCCAAACATAACTGCTTTGCTTCTACTCTATATAAGACGCATTAATCACGTCCCGGCAGTAAAAACGTGTAATGCATAAGCGTATACTGTACTGTACACGTGTGCGCTAAATGATGCACCAGGGTTTATACAGTAATAAACACGGCCCACTAGTGTGGCACTGCAGGTACATCATAGATTTTATACATTCACACACACACACACACAAACCGCATTTGAAATCTTGTTCTCAGGCAGAGGGGGAAAATATAAAAAACCGACTCGATGTGCAAAATTCATATGGACGCGGCATTACGAGCTCAAGTCCAGTAATTGAAAATGACAGAGACACACAAAGCATCAATCACGGCTGACCTTTCACGGCTTTATTAGGATGGGCTGAGAGATTTGAGAGAGCTCCACTCCATCACGGCCACGGACTCAGACGCACACGGTCGAATCAAAGCTCTCCGCGTGCTGTCATAAACGCGGAGCTCGGCGAGGAGGGACCTGGTGAGGGACCTGTTTTTTTTTTTTTTTCACAGATAAAACAATCGTGAACATGAGTTTTTTTTTCCAGCTACGGAAAAATGATAAACAAGAACGATCGGGGAAAAATGCGCTTACTCTTAGCTAGGAACTTGCTAGCTACTGTAACTAGCCTAGTTTGTGATGTAGGGGTAACTCTGGTGATGAGAGGTTTTGAGTTGGTTGTCTCACTCACTCACTCATCGTCTATACCGCTTTATCCTGTGTACAGCTCCAGGAGACTTAGGGCACAAGGTCGGGGATACACCCTGGACAGGGTGCCAATCCATCGCCAATCAGTCTAATCCGAATGTCTTTGGACTTCGAGAACGGAGAACCCGGAGGAAACCCACCAAGCACAGGAAGAACATGCAAACTCCATGCACACAGATCCTGTGGTGGGAATCGAACCCGGAACATAGAGGTGCAAGGTGACAGTGCTAACCACTGAGTATTTGGTCACTAATAAAAGTATAAAAAAAACAAAAACACTTGTGTTGACTCTTGGTGTGACTCTGCTCCGTAGTGAAACGTTGAACCAAATAAAATCACCGCCAGCAGAGATTTTTAACATCACAGGATTCCAATAAAAACGTTCAGTTTGCAAGAATTCACTGATCATTTATATATAAAAAAATAAGCTCGATTTGTCTTACAATAATGTTACAGATAAATACGTAATGATTCGCTTTACTTCTGTTTGCTGCTAATTCAATAGTAAGTCAATAATAAGCTTCAGTTTAGTCAAAGTCATCATCCTGCGTATGAGTGCAGGGGTCTGGAGCCTATTCCAGTGCGCTCAAGGGACAAGCACCAGGGGACACCGTGGACAGGATCCAAACCCAAACCCAACCCAAGGCACATGCAAACACACTCACGCACCCAGTCAGGTGAGATTCGAACCCTCAACCCTGAAGGCCACTGCGTCACCTCTCAGTTCAAATTAACCTGCGTTTATACAGTATGTCGTAGCTTTGCTAAACTCAAATTCATCACCGCAAAAGATGTTAGCATTTGAAGCTATCAAGTGAAACACTCTTGAATCTAGCCGAATTCTATCTCTAAATAAAGTTACAACAAAACCAATCTAGAGATTATTACGTTTATTTCTAATCATATGTTACTACTAATTATCTGCCAACAGTTTGCAGTTTCAGTTTTTTCGCTTGCAATTTTGGTAACATTTGACTAGCAATAAGTTTAATAATCTCATATTTGGTTTATTGTAATCTTAGTTTTGGCTGGATTCAATACTTTTTTCACTTACTAAGACGTTATTTATTTTTGCAGTCCAGGAAGTCAGCACATACAGATGAAAAATACAGATGTTACTGTGACTGTGATTAATATAATTTAATAACTAATCGATTGTAGGACTGATAAGCCAGAATGTGATATATAGAATCCTCAGCAGGAAAAGAAAGAGAAAAAAACAAGAGTAAAAAAGACACACACCACACACACAGCTTTAAACAAAGGAAGTCAGGGTTCAGGGAAAGTTAGCCTTCTGAAACCTGCGCGTCACATATTTCTCTTTCACAGTCGCGGGGTCGACAGGCCGATCCCCCCGCTGCACTCTGATGAAACGGTCGGGGCGCAGGAGCTCCGGCCACGCTACAGGCACCACATCTGGCCTTCGTGTTTAATTTCGGATCAGAGCGGGACAGGAAGCACCTGTCTAGAGGAAACCGTTTGGAGGGGGAAAAAAAAAACACCACATCTATCCATCTGCTGCAGAA
Source organism: Clarias platycephalus (assembly GCA_030068275.1). Taxonomy (NCBI): domain Eukaryota; kingdom Metazoa; phylum Chordata; class Actinopteri; order Siluriformes; family Clariidae; genus Clarias; species Clarias platycephalus. The sequence continues at coordinate 20,160,626 of JAQQZT010000019.1, read as the reverse complement.
ACGTGTCACACTTGTCACATTAAAAGCTATGTCAACAAACAGAGCAAAGGCTAAATTGCTCTGGAAAAGCAAGCTGTACCAAGCGAACACAAATCTCATTTAACCGATGCCGCTGATGCCGGTTGTCCGATCGAGGCTTGAATGAAATCCATTCAGCTGCGCTCGTTCACAATTACCGCGCAGTAATGCTTCCAGATGTGGCGACATTAGCAGATTACACGCTCTAATTCTGACCCCCCCCACCCACCACCACCACCTACCCTAATTCAGACACCTGCAGGAAGGATCCGACGCCCAGTTGGGGCGGACATAATGTGCAGCTGCGTATCATCCGCAGGCATCAAAGACATGCCGGGGTACGGCGTGGCCCGCCGCGGGTAGACGGCGTGGAGACGTAGCCCGAGGACGAACGCGCGTTACAGAAAAACGTGCTTCTCTGTATTGTGCTAAATATTATTTAAACTTCAATGAGCAAGGTATACACAGTGAGGGTAAACTCTAAGAGACCACATCAAAGGAAGTGCTATCCACCCTCTGCTGCATACATGACTTCAGACGATTGGCTGCTGTCACTGTGATTGACAGGACAAACAGAGCAAGCCCCTCCCACCCAAACAGCAATGATGACTATATAAAACATTTTATTTTAAATAGCTTCTTTCTGTTTACCCAAGTCTACCATTAAGGATGTCATGTGCAGTTTTAAAATTTACACAAAACAGGCAACATGTAAAAAAGCCCGTCTGGTCCCTTGTTGCAGGTCTGCACATGTGCATGTTTGTGTGTGCGTGTCTGTGTGAGAGACGTTTCACATCTTCTTCTCGCCAAGGTGCTTTAGTTTCACCTCTCCAAAGACCCCGAGTGTCCAGATGTGCACAGATGCCTTCTGCACTGAGATTTATCATTACTCTGTTTCTCCGTCACCCCATTACTCGTTTCGACACTCGGATAACAACGCTAGCGCCCTGCGCAAACCAGAGTGAATTTTATTTGGACATTGCTAAGAAAGAAAAAACAAAAAAACATCCAAGACGGCGATGTCCGAGTAAACGAAACAGAGCTATTCGCCCATTTATTTTCGTGAACGGACCGCGGAACAAAAAAACGGTGTGAAGAGTTTTTTTTTTCCAATGTACGAACAACGTAAAAAAATATATAATAATAATAAAATATGCTTGTTTTTAAGGTCAAATCATGTACTTTAACATGCAGCACGTTGACTTCCCAGGTAAAAGTGAAGGGAAGATATCCTTCAGGGTTTGTAGCGATATTCTGAATGGGTACCATTAAGTACCTTTCTGAGTACAGGTTTTTTTGTTGTTGTTGAATTTCTATCTAAATAAATACGAATTCTTAGCTGTGCTCATGTCAGACATGTCAAGATGCCTTTCTACCTCGAACTGGGGGAATATAAATCACAAACTGGAGACAAAAATAGTCCTTCAATCTATTGGGAAGAAGAAAGAGAGAGAGAGCGAGAGAGAGAGAGAGACGGGCGGGTGATTCATGGCTGGAAAGTCAGTGATGAGTCAGGCTATAGCAGAATTGTATCTCCTCATAGCTCAGACGTATATCAGGCATCCGGCATGATTAATCCTCAGCAACGGGGATAAATAAACGCTCTTTCCTCGCCTCATCGCCGCGCTCGCACGCCTCGAACCCTCCGCACGCCGATCAATAAATTAAGAACTTCTCTTTAAATAGTGAGCGGGGTCCGAATTCCCGAGCGCTGCTGAGAGCCCACGCTTCCTGCGAGAGCCCGAGGGAGACGCATATGAGAGAAAAGAGAGAGGTTTTATGTAAAACAGACACCGGTAAAAAGACAGGGGTCACGCGTGTAGTACTGCTCCTCGACACGCAAACATTCTACACTGCAGAAACCTGCATGATGACTTTTTTTTTCTTTCTTCTTTTTGTTTTCCAGATGAGTTCATTCTTAAAAACTCTGCGTATGTATTTTCATTTCTGTAAGACACAGGTCCAGATGTTTGTAGCAAGCTGGATGTCGTGGTGTTTATGTTTGAAACGTGTGCCTGTTAGGTTCATACATAAACTTTTAAGGATTTTTTTTTTAATTAAGCAAAGTTAATTTGAGTAAAGAAAAAAAAAATCTTTAGAATAAAATTCTAAATTCTAATTTTTAAATTATTAAAAACAATTCTGGAGATTATTGTAAGCCAGATTTTAAATATGAAAAAATAGGGTCTTTTAAATAAAATAAATAAATAAAT
>JAQQZT010000019.1:20136391-20153891 GCA_030068275.1 Clarias platycephalus | reverse complement strand
CGTTTTTTAATTTAAAGAGAATTATTGTCGACAGACTGACATGTCTAGCTCGGCTAAACAAACAAACTCGACAACCTGCTGTATTAAGACGTTTCTTTCAAATTATTTCTTGAGAAATTTGTCTGCAATAACTAACAATGCTGTCTGGTGTTCTTACATAAACACGACAAATACAGAAAGCACAAGCTGAAGTTTCCAAAGCTGATAGCATCAGTGTCAGTTTGAAAATGAGGAAGCTTTAAATGAGGAACGCAGGAAGGTAAGCATCTGCGAGTTTAAACCGACCGGTTTTAAAGAGATCATGCCGCCGTGCGTCTGCAGGGCCACGTCCGATAAATAAAGTAAGAGATCCTGTTCTGAAAGCTTACATTAACAACGTGGACAAATGAGGGCATTGACAGAACTGAGCCGCGGATACCCGGCGAGCCGGCCTGCGTTAAGGGCACCCTGACATACGCGCTCCACTTTCCAAACAGCCTCGTACTGAGGTCGGAGAGAATTCCTGAGTAAAGAGGAACTTTTGTGGTGAGACAGGTTTACAGTTAAGAACACACTCCGTGCGCTCTCTGTCTCAGAACCTGACGTGTGTGAGATGTGACTATGGAGGGTTTTAATTATTTTTTTTTAAACGCTGTTAGAAATTTGGAGCTACTGTAAGTGTAACATTATAACATTCTGAGCACTACAGTACAGGAGGATACGCTAGGTCCTGTACCCGCACAGCAGCAAGCAATAGAGCAATACAAAACCAAAACTAAAGAAAGGAAGAAAGATCATTCTTGTTTTGATGAGAGAGAGAAAGAAAGAAAAGAAAAATGTTCTTGCTTTGATGAGAAAGAAAACAAGAAAGAAAGAAAGAAAGAAAGAAAGAAAGAAAGAGAAACAGAGATTGTTCTTGTTTTGATGAGAGAGCAAGAAAGATCATCACCTCTGCTGTCAGTGACAAGTGAAAGAAAGAAAGAACACACAGACCACATACACACTATGGGAAACTTAACACCACTTAAACTTATCTGCATGTCTTTGGACTGTGGGAGGAAACCCATCAAGCACGGAGAGAACATGCAAACTCCATGCACTCCCCTCGAAAACAAGAAAGATATTTGGATGAGAGATAAATAATGGATGAAAGAATTTGCCAGGAAGGGGACACATCTGAGTCCTGTCCCCACACAAAGAGCGAGGAGCATGCTAAGAGAGGCAAAGACGAGCCGGAAGAAAGTTTCAGAACAGCTAGATTTAGTCGAATCTTGTGGTTTCACCCCTTGAGATGCCACCTCCATGATCAGACGGTTTCTGGATGAGTTCCATGACGGAAGCTTTTCCTCACAAATCCCGGCGTCTGAGCCTCGCCAAGCAACACTTCATCTACAACTGGAATCATGTGTTGTGGTCAGATGAAACAAAAATGGTGCTTTCATCATCATCGTGTTCGGCAAAACAAAGGCGACACCATATCTACGGTAAAACACACCGGAGACTCTTTGATGGTTTGGGGTTGTTTTTGTTGCCAGTTTCCCAGGGGTTCTTATTAAGGCCTCTTGTTAATCAATTTCATTCAGCACCAGAACTTTCTAGTGGAAATATCTGTTCTTGTCTGAGAGAAGGCTTAAACCGGGCCATGGTCGAGTCTTCCAATGATCCGAAGTGCACGTCAACACCGACAGAGAAATCAGAAAATCAAGCTTTCCCCACGGCCCCCTCATTCTCCAGACTTGAACCCGATTGGAAAGCTCTGGTCTCGGTTGAAGAGGACAGTTCACGAGAGAATCTCAATGAGCTGGAAATGTCGTGCATGGAGGAGAGGTGCGAGATCCTTCCACAAGTGTTCTCCAACGTGCTTAAACACTACAGAAAGAGGCTGAGCGCTGGGGTTCTCGCCAGTGCAACGTTTCTCCATAAAACAGAGGAACATTTGTGTCACTGAAGAAAAACTTCCAGAAAAAACGTAAGTGACAATAAAACGATGATACTTGCTCATTTATTAAATCCCTAAAGCATCACTAAGTGATTTTTTTATTAATAATTTCGGGTGTTAAAATATAAATATACATTAAGAAATAGAAAATATTTACATTTCTAAATGGTGATGTCATTCATACAGTACGGTATATACAGTATGAAATGGATATGAAATAGCTAAAACCCTGACTAAATTGACATTTTATAATATGACACCCTTTATTAGCCTCCTGTATTTGACTTATGCTCAATATCTTAGAAAGACCATCGTTAACTCATTTACTATAAAGATGTGCAGGAAGTTTTTATTTTTAAAAACTTATTAACAAGCAAATCAGATTGAAGTCTGTTTAATGATCTGAAAATCAAAAATCTTAATTATTTTTGTAATACTTTAATCATCCTAAATTATATTAGAAGATAATTATCAGTTTATGGTTGCTGTGTTTTTCAATGAATGAATAAATTAATTAATATAAACCACAGCGTTTGAAATCAACACATCGATCCGCGTGATCAGAAAGCAGTTTGTTCCACCGCCGCGACGCATAACGAGACATGGAAATGTACATGTTTTCTTTTTTTTTTATTTTTACGTTTGCTATTAACAGCCTTGAGGACGGTATGGAGGAAATACACAGAGGAAATAAAAGCGTGGCTCTCTCTGCTCCACAGGTCTCATGCTTCCCTGTTTAATACCTGATTCATATTTTCCTATTGAAATCCTTTCCCTGTTTTAATCCCTCAATAAAACGGTTTTAAATCTCATAACTTGTCTGGCACGTCTTAAGCCTCACATCATAAATAGTCCTGCTGCATTCGGTCGCTTCGTTCTCGGTGCTTTCCAAAGCAATTCCTGCTTCATAATAAAAAAAAAAGATAAGAACAAAACCCAGGTGACGGCTGCTATCTATCTATCTATTTTCATATTATTTTCATTTTTACATCTGAATGACCCATTTTTGACCTTGTATGCATTCATCCAATTGGTCAGCGTGTGAACGAACGAGAAATCACCCGGGCCAGCAACAATGCTTAACTTTTCACGTTAGTGGTATTAAAGAGAAACGTCAAGAAAGTTACTGAGAGTGAAAGTTCCAGAACAGGACCCTTATCTAGAAAGACTCTTCCTGAGCATACTGTATACACTACAGTATATTGCAAGGTCCATACACAGAGTCCTGACCTCAACCTGATAGAACACCCTTGGGATGAATTAGAGCAGAGACTGTGAGCCAGGCCTTCTCGTCCAACATCAGTGTCTGACCTCACAAATGTCCTTATGGAAGAATAGTCAAAGATTCCCATAAACACACTCCCAAATCTTGTGGAAAGCCTTCACAGAAGAGTTGAAGCTGTAATATCTTCAGAGGACCAACATCTTATTAAACCCTATGGATTAAGAATCGGATGTTACTCAAGTTCATACAGTATTCATTTGAAGGCAGGGAGCAAATACTTTTGGCAATATCGTGTAGTTGCTCCTAGAGATTGAATTTTTTATTTATTTATTTTTGCGCTACATTTTGCTTTTTATTTAAGTTTAGGAAACTTACAAGCCTAAGGCATCTGGTCCAAAATTGGGAAAGAGAAGAAAACATAATAAAAATAAATAAAAACAACATGTTAAACAAAAATATTTTGACATTGTGCCTAACAAAACTTGCTCTAATCCCTTGTGTTGGGTCGTAACTGACTGCTATTCGACAGTGTTTTACATAAAGTTTTCTCTAAATGGTTTGATACAATCACTCCAACCTTTCCAGCAATCATCAAATTTGTTTGTATTAAGTCGATTTCAATTTCATCACTTAAAATTTTATGCATAATGTTGAAGCAATCTGTTAATCTCTGTAGGCCTTAATTTAGCCATTTTGTTTTGTTTTTCATGTAGAACTTTGAGAATCCGCACAACTTTAGTGGCATCTTGCACATGAACAACACCGGAAAGCAAAGTTTCTACTTTGATTTTCGGATCCTTTGGAACATCCAATAGTTAAAGATCACCGGATGACCCCAGAGGTGCTTTGCGTTCTCCACTAAACCAGATGCATTTTTTTCCTCAAGCATTTCTTAAAACAGATTTTACACGTTAAAGCTGCCTGATGAAAATATTCCACTTGACTCAAAAAATGCCTATAAAATCGGAGAACCCTGACATTATAAAAAATTTTTATAAATATAAATGCATGCAGCAGTAAGCAGCAGAGTTAGCTATAACTGTAACTACAGTAGACGGGATGCGCGCACAGTAGTCCAGAAAGTCAGAAGCACACACACACTCACACACACAGTAAATAAATAAATAAGAATAAGCTTCTGATCGACTTTTATATAAACGCTGAGAGATTCTAAGATACAAGATGCGTTAGAAAGCTTTCTTTCAGTCGAATAAAATATCCTATAGTAACTGCTATAATGGAAGCAGCTCTACAGTAACACCATGAAAATGTTGCAGAAATTCAAAAAGAAAACCTTGAAAATCTTGTTAAAATGCTTTAAAATTAAAAGGATGTAAAAACAGCGCAAAATTTCTGCAATATGATCTCCTGGGAGAATGAATGAAGATGATGTGGGTGGATTTGTTTAAATGTAAGAAGATGTAAGAAATGTAATAAAAGAAAAGAAAACATAAACGGGAATGACCCTAGTCAAACCTCACTTGGAAAAAGTACTGAAAAATTATACTTACGTGATATAACAATGAAGATATCTTGAACAAGAAAGCCATTAATAAGATTCATTAACAGTAAAAACAATGTCTATGAACAGGTTTAAAATCTTATTATTATTGTCTTATCTTATTTTTTTTATAATCAGGAGAAAAAAAAATTAAGGAGATATATTTAATCAGCTAAGACAGGATTGTTGCAGTTAAATAGTGAAAGTTTATACTTCACAGTGTAAATGTACTAAAGTATTCAAAAGTAAGAAGATAAGTAGTAACAAGTGACAGATCGGGCTGTTATGTAAAAACAGTGCAGGGTGGAAACTGAACATGGATTATTTTCCCGTACCTGCACAACCTGGAGTGTGTTATTCTGCTTAAACCACAGCAATTTTCCAGTCATTACGATGTTAAATTTATTAATCAAAGACACGTCACGCATGTCAGGGGTTTATATAATGATTTAATAATGTTAGTTCCTGTTCTGTCTTACTTTACATAAACAGTCATTCACTCTTGCTCTCTCTCCCTCTCTCTAAAAAAATGCAAATTGTCTTTTTCCCAAGAAACATGAAAAGCACAAACTCCTCTGTACTGGAAAAAAAAACCTACTGTTTGTTTGTTACAGATTTCTGACACTAGAGACTCCTTCAATATACAATTTCATCATATCAACAGCTTTTGTTGTTGTTTTCTTTGTTACTCAACAACAGATTGGTCTGTTTTTAGATCAGTTTTATGTTAGATAATGTGGATCATGTGCCGTACAGTACATGTCCCCGTGTCTGATCTGCTACTGCTGAGACGATAATGTATTAGAACGAGCGCATCGATATAAACGCGATGTTACACACACCTTTACACCTTCTGATTAAACAGATTTAATATTCTAATGCATTGGTATGAATTATGAAAATAAATATGTGATGAAACACAGTTGTGGATTTATTTATTATTATTTTTTTTTAAACATTGATGAATTTGATTGGATGTTTAAACTTTTGTTTTTAGGGATGAGCTGTACAGACAGACAGTCATGGACCTTTGAGATTTTTAGCAAGTACTTTTTTAAGGTGTAAACTGTAAAAAGTGAAAATGTTAGTTAATTTGTTTGTTTAAAACGTCCAAGTGCTCAATTCCCAGACTTATTATACACTGCAACAATACACTATAGCAACTAAAAACGTTCAACCAATATGTATTTTGATTTAGTTTTGTTTTTGGACAGATAATAACAGATAAGTCTCCCTAATTTCAGGCTAGTATTTCTAGATCTGCCTAAAGAATAAGACAATTATAAGCTATTACAAATGTCTAAAATACCTGTAAGCTTAATGCTCTCCTATTTTTCCATAATGATCTTTATTCAAAATAACATTCGCTAAGATGCATTTATTTCTTTTCTTTTCTTTTGCAGTCTAGTCCCAAAGTATAACTACTAAGTATTTTCCAGCCTTTCACATTAAGACGTATTAAGCAACCTGTCTGAAATCATGTTCGGAAGGAATCCAACCGTCGGAATTTATGTATCTTTCGCTCATGCACTGTTTTACCGTAGCTGATATATTTGCTTTAATCCTGAGAGAGAAAAAGTAAGAGAGAGAGAGACAGAGAGAAAGAAAGAAAGAGAGAGAGAGGGGGTTAGGACAGCATGATAAAGACACCAGTAAGCTCTATCCATCATTCCCACTGTTCTCCTTTTGGTTCCTTTCATTTATTCAGCTATTTTTTCCCCCCTCTCTTGTACAGACGTGCCACACAATTAAAGTCTAATATCAGAGACTGAAACTGAACTCTAGTCCAAAAAATGAGTCCTGAGAAAAACAAATGGAGTTTCAAAAAAAAAGAAAGAAAGGAAAAAAAAATTAAATAAATTTGAGACATCATCAAGGCAGTACATGCTCGTGGAAGGCCTGGGGTAAAGTGGAACAACATGTTAGATGGACCACTTCAATTTTCCATCAATCAAATTACAGTTTATTGTCCGGGTCCCGCAACCGCAGGCTACTCGAACCCGGGACTGTCAGTTATGAAACATTATATTCCTGCTGTCACGCCGCACCCCAGAACCAGCCATTAAACTGGGACATCACATCACTGATGACTTTAATATTCTTTCATTTGGGCCGAGGTTCGTAAGACCGGGGCCTTTCATCCAGCCGGGTCTATTTTAGGAGCGTAATGATATTAGGTTACACTAATTATATTAAACTGCGGCGAGCTAATTTATTATTTCCAATGTAATGGTTTTTCGAAATGAAATTTGTTAGAGGAAATTGTATAATACTGTTTTAATGGGTCTGCTCGAAATGACCTCCCCATTAATATTTCATTTTATCCTTTAGATAACCTTCATTTGCCAGTGAGGATAATAGAATCATAAAGGTGATGTCAAGGGCCAAAGTTGATGTTTCTGTCTCATCAGACATCGATGAAGTCATGATATGATAAGATTCGCTCCAAAACAGGAAACAAATCACAAACAAACATTTGGGATGTAATTTCCGCTGGGAGGAAATATAGTCAACTTTTAAAATAAAAGGATCTGTACTTGACTATAGGAATGATGTTTTGGTAAAGAAAATATATATATTTTAAATAAAAAAAGTAAATGGTTGAAAGTATAACATTGGAAAAAGGACATACTTTACACGTGTCAGTACAGAAGTGGTATAAATCATACTGACGTTTATTTCGGCTTATACAAATTTAATATATCTTCTTTTCAGACACATTTTTGAAACATCTACAGCTGATCTCACTTCATGAAGCAGATATAATGTAGAATATATTGAAAAGACGTATTTTGCATTAATCTGGCGTGTTTTTTAAAAAAATATAAGTTATTTTAATATTTTTATCCCTCTTCATTTTTATTACTTTTATTGCTGATTCGTTTTACTTTACCGTCTCAACTAGCATGAAGTTTTGGTCCGAGTTCAGTTGGTGACATGATTCGACACCCTGGATCCGATCTGATCTGATCCGATCCAATAAGATATGAGAAGATCTACGGTATTTAACGTATCAAGAGAAAGCATATGGACAGATTAGACCCTTTTTTAACCGTGCTTTTAGGGACTGAGACTAAAACAATAAAATAAGATATAATCTGTTTTGCATTATGTGGTCTCTAAGTGTACAAGGCACTGAGACGATAAATCCTGAAGTAGCCTTTGACAGTCTGGGTTATATATTGTCTTATTTTCTATTAGATGAAATAATACGGAAATGTTTAGCGCACGATGTTTGAGGATGACGTGATGGTTCAAAAGTGATTTTCTGTCTTGTTTCGTTTCTTCCCATGGCATTTTTAGTTTTCTTCAGTTTTTTGTTCATGTAATTGTAAAATAAAAAATAAATTAAAAAGAGTGAAAGTGCTTCTAGTTTAACTGAGATTAAGCTGTTCCAACTGTTCACCGATCCACTTTGCATTTTTTTGTTTAATAAGACGCCGTGTATAGAATATATCCTATATTTTTCTGGTTCCGCAAAAACAGTGGAAAAAGTTTCAGAAACAGTTTGCATTCCAAGTGAAAAATACACAATACTGGATGTTCAGTTCTATATTTATAAAATGTGATGAAGGACAAAAAAAAAACAATCCAATGTCATCCAGTGTAACCATTAAATCCATCCATCCATCCGCTGTGAGTTTCCCAACAAAGCTGCGTGTTGTGCCACGTTCAGGACTGAGCAACGTGTGCCAGCGCTGTTTCTCATCCATGTGGGTAAAGCTGGGAGGTCTGTGCCACACCCCCCTGGTACGTTCCCACGAGGTGGTGACGGAGTGAGGAAAATGAAGCGGGGGGAAAAAAAACGGGGGTGTGTCCCTCAATGTACATGTCATAACGGACTCTGACACGATCCCCTGCCATCCCTTGGTGCGGGTTTTTCTCTTGCATCATATCCTGTACCTGAAAAGCCCGCCCCCTTTTCTAGAGCCAGCGCACCAATGCTATCGCGCCGACATGTAAATCCGCTTGTTTAACATTCCGCTGTTTATTCCAGACCCCCACAGCGTCTGCATATATGCAAAGCAGAATGGGCGGAGAGGCAACCGGGGCTGGAGACACACTGCACACACACACACAGACACGGTTGCCAGACAGAGACAGGATTTTCCTTTTTGGCAGAAATATGGACCACGCCAAGGACATCACCGCCGCGCATTAATCCTCCGCTTAATTTCTGAGCGGCTGCTAATTGTCTCCTCGAAATGTGTGTTTTTTCTTGTTATTTTTTTTATCCTGGCTGCTTTTTTTTTTTTTTTTTTCCTCTTCTGAAACTGTAAATTAATCCACGTTGTGCCAGGATGGATAATCGGTGCCAGGACAAAGACAGACCCAAGTTCGCTCGCTTCGTTTCATCTCCTTCCCAATCAGCGCCGGTTATCTGCATAGAGAAATGAATGCTTCATTATAATTGCCCGTTGTCATCACGCATAAGACATGTACGCTGAACGCCATTAGCGGCGAACGTCTCTCTCCGGTTATCAGTCCGCATTAGCAAGTTACAGCGCGCCCGGCGACGATAATTATCAATCGTTGAGGACTCCGTCTGTATGCAAGGATCATCAGTTGTCGCCGCATAATTGATCGCGTTTTTTTTTTTTTTTCCGTCTGGGGAAAGATAAAAAACGAAACGGAAAAAAAAAACTGATCCTTTTCTGGTTATTTTGTTTCGAGCTATGAAGACACTCCAGTTCCTCTTTCATTTGCTGAGTGTATTTCCCCCCTCTTACCTTCTTCTGGTCAAAAAAAAATTAAAGTGCCTCATGCGCATAATAGGCTCTAATTCTTCCCAGCATGACTGGCTTTCTGATCCATAAAAAAAATAATAAAAAAAGGTAGCGAGCGTGATTTGCATAACCACATTCAAATGAGCTCCATTGTGCAGGGTGGCGTAATTAGCCTGGCTCGCTGAGGCTGGGTTAAACTCTGCTTTGCCAGACGTTCTCATTTAATAAGCTGCGTTGTCTCCGAGCGAACTGCCGTTAATTCCAGGAAGACAATATATATATAAAAAAAAAAAAATCCTGATGAGGCGTTCGTTTATTCCACAGCGCGCTTCTTTGTCGGCTAATTTACACCGGGCTCCGTGTCATCCTTTCCTTAAGCTATCCTCTTTGTCTTGCCTTTGATATTTACAAAATCCTACAAGAAATCAATACTTAATTGATTATTCACTTTTCTGCAGCTTCAAACAGCTCGCGCGTGCACTAGATCCCACAGCATTCCCTCGTTTTTTCCCAGGCAGGAGGCAGACTCAGTGGCAGAGCGAGCTCGGGGAGGTACTGTAAGAGCAGGCGGTGTGGCGGCGGTGGCGGCGGCAGCAGCAGCAGCAGGCACCCCAATGAGGAACGCAGTGGTGGTGGTGTGTGTTAAGGTGCCAGCATCCTCAACGGGACACGGGCTGGAATAGGAGGAGGGAAAAAATCTCAACGCTCAAAGCACCAGGAGAATGGAGAACCTTGATGGTACCAGGAGATATTTCTGAACAAGGGGTTTTTATCTGCATGTCTGTGTGTGTGTGTGTTTATATATATATATACATGAGCACTGCCTCGTCGTGCATGTGGCACCAGAGTGGCGTTGGCATTGTGCCACCTGGTCCCTGGAGAGCCATTTATCACGGTGGGGGGGCGAGGAGCACGGAACACGCCTCCGACATGCCGTAGGGATGGCAAGATTCGGAATATTACGAAACACGCGGTCAAGTGATAGGAGTGAGGGGGCAACGCTTGTGGAGGAGACAGATGGCAGGTCTGGCATGGTGCCAACGCCGGTGGCGCTGAATGACTGCGCGCTGCTGACTCGACTCTGCCACTTGTTGCGCCGCGCGGTGGAAGGGACCACCGTGCGCTCGTAACGCGCCCACGTGACGTCCTCGCCTGCCCCGCGAGTTACATAAACATAAACACGACACTGCTGAGGATCTGTTCTGGCAAGGAAGGTGTGTGTGTGTGTGTGTGTGTGTGTGGTTTGAAAGCATGTCTGCGAGGGGAGGGAGAGGGGCGGGCAAGGGGTGGGGGTGGCAAAAGCTGAGATGCGGGCTCCCCCTCTTTTGCCTAATGAGAGGCGGAAAGCTGGCATTCCGGGCTCGGATATGCGTCGCATGCAAATACGTGCTGAGTAGACGAGCCTCCTGACTCCGCTTGACTGTAACCACGGATATCGAGCTTTCCACACACGCCGCAGGGACTTCAGCCACCCCAGAACTCCATCACAGGGGCACAGGGAACTTGCCCACATCAACCACTGGGACAAAAAGCTGGAGAGGCAGGTCTTCTGGAGTCAGGGCAGAACTGCAGTCCAATAAACGTCTGACGGTCTGGGTAAAAAAAAAAAAAAAAAAAGAAGTCGTTAAAGAGAAGCTGGAGAACGCTGGTAGTTGTAGTAGTAGTAGAGGTGGTGAGTGGGTGGGTGGGTTGAGATCGCAGAACAATTTGGCGGTACATTAAGGGTGCGGGGGATATAATTTGTATTCCCGATGTGTTGATTCATATCTGCATGTTAATTAGATCAGCGATGGGCTTCATCATGCACGGCTGGGATGCGCTGCGTGGCTCGGCTCGGGTATCCGCTCCTCATTTATAGAGGAAACTGTTCTTCTTGTTCTGTTTTTGTTGTTGTTTTTTTCAGCAAATGTTTCTCTCTAAGTAAAAAAAAAAAAATTAATAAATGTAAAAATGGGACCGGAATTAAAATCATTGATCGATCCGCTGATCCGTTTGAGGAAAAATCCGCGGACTGAAGCTGATACGATTTGTCTGGGATATTAAAATTCTGATTAATGAATATTATGATGATGATGATGATGATAATGATGATGAGACATTGTACAGTTTGTTTGTTGATTTTTTTTTCTCTTTTGCAGAATAAATGCTGTAAGCTATAAATCCAATTATGTGCCTGTTATTTGCACACCTCCCGCGTTGCGCGTTCGCACTGATATATGGATATACGGTTGCCATGAGAACACAAATTGCTCATTTATGGCGGCGCGTGTCATCGGGGGTTGAGAAGTCGTTACTGTAAGCGCCGATAATGAGGCGGCGCCAAGATACGTCCTTGCGGTGAAAGACAAGAACAACTGAATCCATGAGGAATTTCCTTTTATGTCTTTTTATTTGTAACACTTATATACTTTATGTGTGTGTGTGTGTGTGTATCTGTGTGAGAATGTGAGCGTGAGTGTTAAGCGCTCTCATGCACATCAGTTTTTTTTGTTGTTGTTGATTTTTTACAACCCCTAGATCACATGACAGTTTCAGTGTCATGATATGATATAAAGCGTAATCCGTTCCTATTTATAAAGACAGCGATGTCTAGCTTAATTAAACAAACAAGGTTCATTTCTGCGCCCCGGAGAACGCTCTGGACTCGAACTCCTACAGAGGACGGACTCGAGATCGGTCTCCGTTCATCATGGGGGTGAAAACGCACCGGCTGAGGATCTGTTTGTTTTTGTTGTTTTACTCTGACACTAAGGGATTTGCCATGGGGAGGTGTGAGAAACTCCTCCTAGCTCATTTAGTACAAAATGAAAACACACTGCGGTTTAAAAAAAAGAGAGAGAGAGATAGATAGAGAGATAGATAGAGAGAGAGAAAGAATAATACATGCATTTCATTTTAATATTATGACAATATGAATGTTTTCTCATTAAGCCTCTGCCTGGTGTGCACGCTCAGAGAATAAGAAAACATCAAGGTCTCAGCGGCGATGTCATTACCTTAATGGGCTTTCATTCGGCAAGGTCATTAGGCGAGATATTAATGCCGACTCCTGTTTTTATATGCATAGCCAGGCAGCTCCTGGGTCACCGGGGTTGAACTTCTCATCTCTTAACAAAGGGCGCTCTGCATACGAGTCCCACGTGCGCACACCTCAAGTGCTCTTTTATGCATATGCACCCTCTCTGCTGAGATTGAGTACAATATTTATGAGCTCCGAGAGACATGCATATTATTATTGTTATCTGTTTTCGGGGAAATAACATTAGCCGGAGCGCTCGGCAATCATCAAATTGCCTGATTTATACATCAATAATGCTGTGCGACGTCCTTGCGGCAAGGGAAGAAAGGGGAAAAAAAGAAAAAAAAGGAAAGGTTGTAAAAATTTGTTTTAGCAGATTAATTAATCAGACGGCGAGTCATGTTCCGGTCAGGTTTGTATAAACGATGACGTCAGACATGAGACGAGAAAGTGCAGAATGTTTGATGCGGAAAGCTGTGTGCTTTATTAAATAATTGAAAAAAAAAAACCCCGGGTTAATAAATATAACGAGCGTGCTTGGTAACGATGTTTATACAGTACAGTAGTGTAGGAGATTCAGAGCCGGGTGAATTGGGAATACTTTACCTGATGTCATATTGTAGTTAAGGTCATAGCATTATAACACACACACACACACACACACACACACACACACACACACACACATACAGACTGGAGAATCAGAATTCCTCTTTGTTCATGAATACTATGTTTGCTAACACATGTCTACAGTCTAAAGTCAATATCTGTCAGATCACACAAGTACTTTTTTATTACACTTGGGAGTCTCTCTCTCTCTCTCTCTGTGTCTCACACACATACACACACTCTTATACACGCTGTACTTTCCACTAAATGTGCAAAGTAAACACACACGGATTTAGAGTCTTAAACAATGTCAAACCTGCAACATGGCTGCCACCAAAAGGAAACATGAAGTTGTACATTTACTCAGCGCTCGACATCCCAGAGCGCTCGGTCCTATTAATAAGGCATATAAATGAAATACGGGAACAAAAACCCATAAAGCTCTAATACAGTCGTGTTCTGTGTACAAATTACTGTACATCTAGTGCAATTAGCGTGCTGACAAAATTCAATTAAACCCTCGGATTTAAAAATTAAGAATGAGCTGATTAAATCGTTCCGCGCAAACCCTAATTGGGTTCTCCGCCTCGCAGACATCGTGGAATTGATTACTCGTTAATCGCGACTGAAGTTTCCGGCTTTCTGTGTTCGGCCCTGCTGCGTACAGTGGGTTCTCAGTAGCGCTCGTGGAACACTTGTCTCACTGATTTCAGTCAGAAAGTGATTCGACTCCGAGTCGAGTCTCCTACAGGAAGTGGATCGATCAAGCGGTACAGATATGAGCTGATACACCGAGCCGAAGCACAGAGCCGGAGCACCGGAGACAAACTACTTATTAATGATTTACAGTACTTAGTTCTTCGTTCTCTAATTTTTAAATCATTTTTCTGGTTCACACTCCCTGAACATTTGTCCGTTTCTCTTTCTGTACTTTAACATTTTAAAACGACAAATAAAAGGGTTTCACGGGTGCGTTTTCAGATCTACACGCCCCTCAACTTAATCGCTTCTTTCGTTAATATAACTATGTGCATCGTAGAACTAAAGCAAAACGTAATAATTTACACTCTGATTTGAACTGAAGGTGATTAACGGTTGTGAAAGCAGACGTGTCACATGACTACTTCTGGGATATTCGGAAATGATGAAGTAGAGAACATCAACCAACTTTAGAAGAACCTGCTTGGCATACACACGACCGCTCAAAAAAAATGACTGTTCCTCATTTGTATTTCTTTCTACACTGTAAAACAATACTGAAGGCGTTTATCCAAAATACACTTAGACCAGTCGATATTGAGATGTATTTCTGCTACTTCTGCTCTGTAAATCCTTCATAACGGCTCTAATCTGAGCTGCTGGTTGTTAATTGGTGATTTCTGAGGCTGGTGACTCTAAATGAACGTCTCCTCTGCAGCAGAGGTCAGTTTGGGTCTTGCTTTCCTGGGAAGGTCTTCATGAGAGACAGTTTCATCATCGATGGGTTTTGCAAATACACTTGATACAATACTGTTCTTGCAGGAACTGCTCCAGAACAGCTGACCTTCAGGTCTTGAGATAACAACTGACTGTTTTTGTTGATGAATTACATAACACCACATGAGTTATTTTATCATTTCGAAATCTCCGGTATTGTTGTAGAATGTAGAAAATAAATCACTAAACAAAAACAAAGAAATCTGCAAGTGACCCCAAACTTTTGAGCGGTAGTGTACAGTAGGTTGCCTCGCACCTCTAGAGTTACTGTAGGGGTTCGACTCTTACCTCTGCCTGTGCATGGTGGGGTTCCTCCAGGGGGACTCCGGTTTCCTCCTGCAGTCCAACGACATGTAGACTAGGTTGATTGGTTGGTTGTTTCCAAGCTGCCTGTAGTTATGATTAGGTGTGTGTGTGTGTGTGTGTGTGTGTGTGTGTGTGTGTGTCTGAGACAGGTTGGCACACCATCCAGGGTGTCCTCTGCCATGTGACCTGAGTTCCCTAAGATTCCCTGATTCTACACTGGATAAGTGGTGAGGAAAAAATGAATGAATGAATGAATGAATGAATGAGTGAAACACTCCTACAGCACACAAATTCCTGAAATTCCAAAAGTTCCTGGAAAGCAAGAATTACAAAACTATTTCGAGGAAACATAAAGAGATTTCAGGAATGAAATGAAAAATGTATGTTTTTAACCATCATCAAGCTCATTCGAATAAAGTTTAACCCCCCCAGCGCACACAATCTGCTATTTGCCCGACTCTAAAGACAACAGGAATGATAACTTCTTGTTTAAAGGACACTTCTAGGTCAACAAATCATTTAATCGGAGATATGTCTAGGAAAAAAACAAAAGGCCGGGTGGTGGGGGGGTAATTGTAGCATACTGCACAGGGAGAACGGTTTTTGAGGCTATTGACTACAAAATTCAGTCTCCAAAGTCAATAGGTTTGTGAAGAGGCCGACAAACATCTCATTCTTCATCACATGCATCCTGAGCGCTTCACCAACAACAACACACACACACACACACAACAGTCACAATACTCTCCGTCCTCTGAAGAAACCTTCACGGGAAAAGAAAAAAAAAGGTGAAAAGATGCAATAACAAATGACATTATGTGACTAAAATAAATAGGCTTTTATAAACCGAGCTTATGAACAATACCGTATGTAGGTCTTTGTATTCGATGCATTTTTAATGTGTGTGTGTGTGTGGATGTACAGTACTGTAGTAAAGGACACCAAAATATGATCATGAAGGACTTTCTCATGCCAGCTGAAAGAAAACAAACTTAGCCTTGAGCGCTACGAAGGGGAACTGCATGAGAAAATATTACCGAATGGACGAGTCCTGAAGAGGAGAATAATCTGTAACACATGAGTTAAAACAGTGATCGGGTTCATCTGAGTACGGACTCGTCACTCTTGTCTCACTTACAATCAAACTTTGCTTGTTTTTTGCTAGCGTGGGTCACGTCCGCTCATCCGCTTGGAGCAAATCGATCCCGGAGTTGAGTTTCCGAAGTGAGACGGAATTTGGGGCGTGGTCTCTTCCAATATGACTCCGCCTCCTCCTCCTCCTCCTCCTCCTACAGGGCTTGAGTGTTCATGGATAAGGATGAAAATGATGCGTTATGATCGTCATAGTCGACAGACCTCAACCTGGAATGACCTGGAAGTTAACAAGACAAAAAAAAAAGACCTGGAAAGCATGAAGTCAGTCACCTGTGCTTGGAAACACACCAAAAAACATCTGTCTCTTAAAAACATAACGATATTCTTTATTAAGAAGGAATTACACCGTCACGTTCATGTTGAGGACACGACTCAAACTGTCCAAGCCGTACCGTGTAAAGTGTTAAATTAATCTACAGCTTTCAACCAATCAGGTTCGAGTATCCAGCCGTCGAAAGGTGAATCAGAACATTTACACCCGGCTTTGAAATGTGATCGTGAGACTGAATGGGACTTTTATTGTCACACTTTCCTTCTACTGTATAGAGTCTTTATAAAAAAGAAATCGCGACACTGAATAGAACTTTAAGTGTAGCTTTCTAATTTTACGAAGAAGAAGAAAAAAATCCTCGGAGTTTATGCTAAAGAATCCGAGTTAATGATCAAACACAGAAAAAAAAGAAAGAAAAATAAAAAAGCAGAGAGCACAGAAAGCTCATTAATACGGCTCCACGCACAATGTCACAGCCGACAGCCTCCAGGCCGTACAGTCCAATCTAACAGAGAGGCCCGAAGACGCAAAGGGAAAAAAAAAAAACGCTCATGAATTTTAACCGAGACGAGAAAACGTTGCAATTGTAATGCAAATGAGGCCTGTGATTTGTTATCATAAACATGGCTGTGCAAGAGCGACCGTAAAAAGCTTTATCGGTGAAAGAGTTCATTTAATTAAAGATTGGACTATACAGTACGGTTCTGAGCGGTCGAAGGTGCGTGTCTGCATGCTGCTCACGCTCCGGGAGATTATTGTAAATACGGCCATCGTGAAGGAGTGCACTTCAAGGGAGAGAAAACAAATATTTGGTCCCACCAGCGGCCGAGACGAGGTATGATGAGCTCCATTTTAATGCGGCGTCTGTAAAGCGGAATGGCTTTCCGCAGGGCCGTGTCTGCAGTCTGGGCTCTGCGCCTCGGTCTTTCTTTTTTTTTTTTTTTTTTTTTTCCTCAGCTGTAAATCGAGAGCCTGAAATAACACAAATAGGAAACAGCTCCAATTACAACTGTTGTGAGCAACTGGGAATTTCACCATACACGTTTTTTCAGCCAAGGGAAGCAACATGCACTTGTTTGTATGCAAATGCAATGACCCGTGTGTTCCTCTGTGATATATCAGAGTTAATATCGGTAGAAATGGCTTCAAATGGTTTTAAAAAAAACTTGTAGAGCCTTAAAATAGAAGTCCATCGTGAAACGCTTATTTAAACGATCGCTGTTTTTTTTTTTTTATTGCGCAGTCACAATGGCGGAATATAAAATACCTTGATAATCTTAGCTGCAGCGGCTA
>JAQQZT010000019.1:20093924-20136291 GCA_030068275.1 Clarias platycephalus | reverse complement strand
CGCTGTTTTTTTTTTTTTATTGCGCAGTCACAATGGCGGAATATAAAATACCTTGATAATCTTAGCTGCAGCGGCTAAGCTAGTTAGCGATGCACGAGCTGACGAGTGCGATGACGTCAGCGACGGTAACAGCATGAACGCTGACGTGTTTAAAAACGCTGATCAGCTGAAGGAGGAAGTGAGACAAAAAGATTAAAGCGTTTAAAGTTTAACGCGGTTGAGACGAAGCGATCCCGCCGCATCACTACCGGAAGGCATTGTGGGTAACGTATTAATCCATTAAAGATCACGTGTTAATTGGAAAGACTGGCGTGCGAGTTGTTCTGAATTTCTTCTTTAAAGGGGTTTTGGCGCGCAAACACAAATTGATTGCGGTGTATTTGATTTTAAAGCTAATAATTAGGCTTCACTGGCAGCTTAAATAAACCCCGCTGGTATTGATGGAAATGTTAGAGAGCAGCAGCAGAGAATCGCAATCAGACTGATTGGAGCTCGTGCGTCTCCTGTGTACGCGGCCTTTTCGCCTATCTGAAGTCGGCCCGCCCTCCTCTTAATCAATGAGAAGGCATCCAGTATATTAGCGCCGTCTGGAAGTTGGAATTTCAAGCAGACGCGGCGCTCGGACCGAATCTCGCTTCAGACGTCTCGGCAGGAAGGGAAGGTTTGCTTTGACAATGATTACCTTAAAGGCTCTTACAGCTAATTGGAGAAAAACGGAGAAAAGTCTGTAGGAATCTTTTTTTTTTAATGCAATTTAGACGAAACCCGAGGATGAGGTCGGGCTCGGGCTCGTCGTGCCGCCGGGAATCAGGTGTCAAAGTTCAACCGGAGACACGCACCCGGAATGTTCGAAAAGATGTCCTTGATTCGGGTTTCGGATTTAACAGCGAGTGTCCTGTCTGTCGTATGTGTTGTTGTTGTTTTTTTTTTTTTCTTTTTTTTTGCAAAGTAGCAACACGGATGACTTTATTAGAACGGACTCATAAACGCTGCCGTTTGTCGATTTTAGGAATGCACCACTAACCGGGAGTGTTCCCCCCTTAAAGTAGACAAAATGTTCAAATTATCGTTTGGCTCGAGGCCAGAAAAGGAGAGCTGCTGTGTTAAGCTGAAGGCTTTGATCTTAAGTGAATTTAGGCAGGGCAATGCAATTTCACAATCCAAGTACGCCAGCTGTTTAAAGTTAAACTTCCAAGGTAACCATGGCGCCGTGAGCCTGCAATACAGACAATAACATGTGGAATAAGTTTGGATGCGTTCCTCCAAACATCCCTGCTCCCCTCCGCCCTCCGCCCCCAGCTTTTAGGGAGCGCCGTTGCTAAGACATTACTTATATCAGGTAAACAGGATACAGGTCACTGATAAAACAATATATACAGTCCAAAAAAAAAAGAAAAAAAAAAGAAAAAAACCCTCACGGACTCCTGATAGTCAGTAACCTCTTATTACGCTAATTTAGAACAGTTAGGGGTTAGCTGAAAAGCCAACGCTAATTACCGACCAACATGATTATATTTACAAAGGTAATTGGGTCTTGGCTGGAAATACATATTCATGCACGTCAATCAAGGGGAGCAGCATGAAAAACAAGTATCTATTACCTAATTAGGGATTGTTAGTTCATTTGTGAGGGTTTCTCTTTTTTTTTCTCCTTTTTTTTTTTTTGCATCGCCGCCGTGTGGAGTTAGAAATTTTTGTGGTCTGTCATTATAATCTAAAATACACTGTGCAATGCAAAGCAGACAGCCTGCAATAACATAAATATGCGGCTTGGAAAAACAGGTATGAGTTGGCCAAGGAAAATTGAAAAAAAAAAAGAGAGAGAGAAAGAAAAAAAAATAAGAAAAGGATGGCTATCCAAAGAAAACCTGTGTTTCTCATGGAAAAGGAGGAGTCGATGTCAGTGTAGTTATAAGATACAACGCTTTGGTCTGAAAGGTGAACTCGCTCCTGGTAGCAGGTCTGATAAGCGCGTGTTTGAACGCAGGACGCCGGAGAGGGGAGAGGGGAGAGGGGTCCGCGTGGTGTGTGGTCAAGTAGTCAAATAAACCCGCTAAAGGAGTAAATAATGATAATACACCGGGAATGATATGGGGGAAGAGGAAGAAGAAAAAAAAAACTCGGACACGTCTGGTTGTTCATCATACGGGCGAAAGGCTATAAATAGACAGAAAAGACAGAGAGGGAGAGAGAGAGAGTGTGTGTAGGTGTGTATTAGTAGTAGTGGTGGTAGTAGTAGTACTAAGAGGCTCCATAGGCACGAGGCAGCCTGTCCTATATACAGGCAGGAGTGATGAATGTGCGCTGGTGATCAGGATCCTCATTAAATAAAATGTAAATGAGTGTGTGTTGGAGGAGGTGGAGGAGAAAAAGAAGAAGAAGAAGAAGAAGAAGGAGAAGAAGGAGAAATGACCGGTGGTGGTGGAGGTGGTGAATAAAACAGTCCTGCCAGCATGGCGGGGATCTAATGAAAATGGCTGGTCATAAAGCAGCACCAGTGACAGTGCTCCGGGCCGCAGCGGCACGCCTGGGGTGAGCTTCAAAATGAAGCACCCAGAAAATGAGAGCGGAGGGTTTGGGGTGGGGGGTGGGGGGTAAAAATGGATGGCAGCCACGCTCAGCTCACCAGCGCCGCAGAAACTAGCAGGAGGGATCTTCCAGGCAAGCAAAACAGCTTAAAGCAGCTGAATGTAACACGGGAGAAAATTAATAACGGCAAAAAAAAAAAAGAAGAGGAGGAGGAGGAGGAGGAGGAAAGTCTGGAGAAGGGGAAGAAGAACAAGAAGAAGGAAGGAAGGAGACGTCCCACACGCCAGACAGCCATTATGCTGCTTTAAAAAAAAAAGAATTAAAAAATGAGAGAGAGAGAGAGAGAGAGAGAGAGAGAGAGGAGCCTGGTTTTTGTTAAGATTATTAAAACAAAGAGAAATATACAGAATTGGGCTGATTTATCGCACTGGTTGAGGACTGTTTGTGTTTCCCTGCTGCTGGAATGTAGGACCTGAGCCTTGTCCAAACGTACAAGCATGTCCCGGCGCTTATCGCTTACATGTTCCGTGCGTCAGCGCGGCCAGCGAAAGACGTTAAAAGAGCTTAGCGAATATTACGGACGACGCGGCGTGCAAACGTGACGTGATGGGGGAAAAAAAACAAAAACGCACGTGAAATCTTAAAGGGAACTCGAGCGATGACGAGTGGAAATAAATTCAATAGTAAAATGTATTTGTCTTATGTTAGACCAGACATCACATAATTATTATTTTTTTTATTTATCTTTATTATGAATGTTGTGGAATTGGTAAATTAATCTTATTAAGTATTATTATTATTAGCTTTAGATTATGTACAGTATTATGTATAAATGACAGAAGAGCTACAGCTTGAACTAAAGTCAGAGCTGTAGTTAGAACTGATCAGCACATCGACACCTCCGGACCAATCAGAAGCCAGGATCCAAGAGTGAGCTTTAATTATTTAATAAATAGTTTGTGGTCGACGTGCCCTGAGTTCACAACACAAATCGTAATCTCTAGTCTCGAAATTAAATGCACAATAAGGTGAACGTGAGGAAAACCCTAGTCTAAGATGTTGTAATTGCTATCGGCGCAAAATCGAGGAATAAGAAATCAACTTTACTGTGATGATCATGATTTTTATTTTTATTTTTTTTGAAAATCTGTGATTTAGACACTGAGTAATACTTCCGCCAATATTACTAGTGGTTAAAAATATAGTTGCACTCATAGATCCAGACTGTCATGAAACGCCTTTAGGTATAAAAAACAAATGCACCAAATGACATATTTATTGTCCAAACTCGTATGTAAAATCCTTACGTTTAAAGACCGTGTGAGCAAATCTGCCTTTGATCTTCCTTAGGCTCTGTAGGTTTACAAGTATTTAGAGATGCAAGAAATCGTTCAGAAATGAGTGTGAAAGACTGCATGAGCCATATTGTGTTTTATGTTTAAACCTCCCCCCAACACTCACACACACACACACACACACACACACACACACACACAAATACAGAAGCTACGACCCACAAAACTGTCACAGCAATCAGAGCTGCAAGTGATCTGGAATTAAGTTCTGCAACCAAGCACCATGGCAACAAACATCCCACTGTTTGAATCCACACACATACGCACACACACATACACACAGATATGGCTGGATTAATAAACGTCTGACAGAGCACTCACAGATCTCCTTTCCATCCAAGAAATGGTGCGAAGTCAATTCCAGCCTGTGACAATCCTAACTGTGAAAAATGAGGAGTCTGATTTCTTTTCCTTTTGATTCTCCTCAATTCACCCTCAATAATTTGATAGTGTGTGATATATATATATATATATATATATATATGGGTCTATGTGTTTGTGTGTATATATATATATATATATATATATATATATACTTAATTATCTTACCAAGAAAGAAAAAAATCCTAGTTATTGATAAAGAAAAATCATGATTCTTTCCGTCAGCGTGTGTTGAGGACAGTCCTGACCCCTTGAGGTCAAATCCCAGAAGGCTCGGCCGCGCGGGATGGATGTGAGGTCGCACAGTTATCCCCTCAGAACACACAGCGGGCTTCTGAGGCCGGAGGAAATCTCGGTGCTGGAAGGTCGTGCTGAGACGTCTAGTGGAATGTCACGGTGCTTCACGGTGTTGGGGAACCGCCACAGCCTGACTGACGGTGCCACGCTGTGTTCTCAATCGAAACATTCTGGGGTCCAGATTAGCCCAGAAGGATTAGATTAGACAAAAAAAAAAAAAAGCCCACTTATCGTAAGCCTGATCTGTCACCGGGGGAGAATTTATGAGCTAGTTTTTTTTTGCATCTTTACTTTGTGGAACAGTGTGAAGGGCTTGAGCAGTGTGCACGGTGTATGTACGTAGGAGGAGGAAGGATGCAAAAGAAAAAAAAATCTTTCACTCGACACACACACACACACTGATTTATTATGAAATATTAATATTACCAAACATTCAGCAACATCTTTTCCATGTACAGACACTTATCCTGCAGTGAACCCCAAAAAAAGGGGACAAAACAGGATTCAGTGAACAATCTGGACTCGGTGTTGTTTATATACAGTATTTATTACTGCTTCATTCTGATTTCCAAATCATTACTGTAGTTTGTTATCTCGGGTATTAAATATTGTCCCAGGAGAAATTTTAGGTTGTAAAAACATTGATGTTAATCTGTCAACATCATGGATGTTTGGACATGACTGGCATTACTGTAGGTCGTCGTTGTTGTTGTTGTTGTTGTTGTTTTTTTTTTTTACAGTGTATTACTTTACATTACTTTGATGAAATGATGTTGGACCAGCACTGACTTCAGTGAACTCTGTAAACAAACTTAAGGTACAATGTGTCTTTGTAACGTTGTTTTGGGGTCATTCATTCAACGTTATTCCAACGTACTTTTATCAAAGTCATTCTAACACACTAACTGTGTCCAAACATCAAACATTCGTAACGTCGCCAAAATTAACCTGCCATCATGTGCATCCTAATTAATTGGTAATTTCCACACGTTTCCGTTCTTAAAATCTGCGAAATCCCAACTTGAACTCGGATGGTGAAAGGCTTTAAAAAGAACAGGACCAGAACACATCACGCTGGAGATGGTCGTGCACTGCGCGTCTGAACCGTAACCGTGACCTGATCTCCATTTTTTTTTTTCTTGTTGAAATCACAAACATAAAAACAGCTTTCTTGTAATCCCCGGTGTCTCTTATACGTGACACAAATGCATTAGAACGAGGGCGCTGTTTCAACAAGGACCCGTGGTATTCAGTAGGTTTCTCACGTGCCCGCAGTATGTTTACATTCGACGGTGAGACTGAGAAGTCTTGGCCTTCGGGTTTCTTCATAATTCCTACATTTATATGTAAGTGACTCGGAGAATACAGAGGGGGAACAATGCCACTTTTTCTTTTCTGACAGTGGTACTGATTCTAAGAATACTAAGAGAAACTACTTTCAAATTACATGGAGCACTTCACTCGGGCCTTGTCCGTACGCCCACTGGTATTTTATTTTGGCATATTGTCCATAAACACTGTCTGATTTAGGTCACGAGACAGTACATGGCACGTCACAACGCCAGATGTACATTTGACACGTGACATACTC
The DNA here is from genome assembly GCA_030068275.1 of Clarias platycephalus. Lineage (NCBI taxonomy): Eukaryota > Metazoa > Chordata > Actinopteri > Siluriformes > Clariidae > Clarias > Clarias platycephalus. The sequence continues at coordinate 20,130,138 of JAQQZT010000019.1, read as the reverse complement.
TTCTTCAAACTCTTTTAGACTTGGACAGCAGCACCACTCAGGTAGGCTGTGGCATTTAAACCATGCTCGCTCATTGGGTACCAAGAGGCCCAAAGTGTGCTAAGAGAATGGGGTCGCCACACCACCACCACCCCCACCACCACCACCACCAGGAGCCTGAACTCTCGATACGAGGCAGGATAGATCCATGCTTTCAGAAATCGAGACTCATCAGAACAGACGATGTTTTGCCCCAGTCTTCTGTCTTCCAATCTTGGTGAGTCCATGTGAACTGTAGCGTCCTGTTCTGAGTTACTGTTGCCTTTCTATATCAGCTTGATCCAGTCCGACCATCAACCAGGTGTTTTCAGCCAGAGAACTGCCCTCACTGGGTATTTTCTCTCTTTCACACCGTTCTCTATAAACCCTAGAGATGGCTGTGAGTGAAAATCCCAGTAGATCAGCAGTTCAGATCAGCTCGTCTGGCGTCAACAACCAGAGTCACTTAAATCACCTTCCGTCTTCATTCTGATGTTCGGTTTGAACCTCAGCAGATCGTCCTGAGACCAGGCCTACACGCATTGAGCAGCTGATATGTGAAGTGGCAAATGTTACAGTCTAGTATAATATAGTATAATTTAGTATCAAGAGTAATAAAAACTCCCTTTATTTCTCGATATAATCCCCGGCTACACTTATATATCCCGGTGTTTCACTAGTGCTTGGACACCATCGATGGTAGAACGTTTTCTCGGACTGGTGCTTAGGTATGATAAAGTTTACACGTTTTTTTCTAGCTTCCTAAAAGTAAGCAGGATTACGTCCTCCTCTTGAATATCTCATGAATGTCCCTGACGCTGAATATTTTGTAAAGCGCCATTGTAGGGAGACGGCAAGTGAAAGAAATACAGGAGCAGAATTAAGAAGGTGGTAGAAGTGTTTTTGTTTGTTTGTAGTCCACTACTGTTTACGTTTACATACAGTATGGAGAAGCCGTCATTTAAATCCCGGTGTAATCTATAGTCACAATAATTCATTACAAAAAGCACCTATTCACTGTGTGTGTTTGTGTGTAAGGTATATCGTTCAGCACATATGGAAAGTGGATGTAGTATTAGTGTTAGTATTAGTAACAGTGGACTCTCCGTTACTCTGGTGCTCGAATACCTCAGTCTGTCTAGGAAAGACGGACACAGCTGGGTTGGTTTATTTTTTAATGAACAACGCCTGGGATCTTTCTTTTTTTTTTTTTTTTGAGACTTATACGACTCAAGACATCCGTGTCACATGGGAACGTGCTGTCGGCTACAGGTGGACCGAGCGAACGTCCACATCTCTGGCGCTGATACAATCAGAATTACATAATAAAAAAATTTGTCAGAAAGCAGACATGACATCAGAAAGCATGTTGCGCCGAAGCCAAGACGTCTGCTGGCAGCGTGAATTGTCTCTGTCTGTCTGTGAACTCGCTGTTCCCTCTGCAGCCACTGTGTTTTGTTTCCACAGGTAAGCACTTTCAAAGATATGGCAAGCACATGGCTTTTGTCTATATTGCAATATGTTTAGACGAGTTTTCCAAAAAGCCAAAAATCCTCCTTTGAGATGTTCTTTTAGCTTCTCTTTTCGATTTCTCTTCTGTTTTTTGTTTTTTTTTCTTTTTCAAAAAGTCAAGCAAGCCCCTTTGAGATTTTAATAGAAAATAATACTTTAAGCTGTGCGTCTAAATCCTAGCTCCGTACTTAATTTCCTTCAAAACAGAACCAAACACTCTAGAGCTAGACTCGAACGGCGCTGTACTTCTCAATTCGGAAACATATTTCCCAAAACTCCAATGTAATAAAACAGCAGAGCGATCCGCATAATGAATAGCGGCTGCTTTAATGCGACTTCCTGATGGATTTTTCATGGTTCAGCAATAATTTTGCAAAAACTCCACACCTGCAAGTTTACTCGAATTACCTTCCGCTGATTTCTCTCCCTGAATTTATGCGAATAAACAGTTTGTTTCATTTTCGTGTCGTTAAAGACCCGACTGCACATCCAGAGAGAGAGAGAGAGAGAGAGAGAGATTATCCAATACTTAAGGCTGATTTCTGAGAGAGCCTTGTGGGCTCGACTGGATGGATGTGAAGCTTTGAAAAGAACAAAGCATTATAATGCAGTTCTCCTCTGTCTCAGATTGAAGAAAAAAATGTAAAAATGAGCCCAGCTCTTTTTTTTTTTTTTTGGGGGGGGTTTTGTTTTGCTTCCTGAAAAAGTGCTGTATTAACTTCGCCCCGAAGTGGCAGAGATGAACGAGTAACAGACAGAATAACTGGCGGCCATGTCGCTGAAGAAAGTTTATTGGGTTTTTTTTTTTTGTTCTTTTGGGTTCACTTGAGAGAAAAATGGCACGTTTTTTGGAAAAGTGTTTGTTAAAGTACGGAGGCATGAATTCCAAATAATGACGCTTGGCATTTTAGCTTCTTAGTCTTGTCAAAAAGCATGAATTAAATTATACAAGATGAATACCGTGCATGCACGATCACTGTCAGGACGCATTCCTCCATCTGAACACTCTCACACACACACGAACAAAAAAGGCCCTGGAATGTTTACTATCCCTTATTATTATTATTATTATTATATTATTGTCACCTAATGCAAGTCTATCAAAAACACCATCCTAGACTTTTTGACTAAATAAGATTAATAGACACAGATGTTTCTAAATAAATACATATCATTTACTGTACACTTTAAATACATTATATATCTCAACTAAAGTACGTTTTCTACAAGTGTCAATGTCCAGAATTATCGGCACCCTTGGTGAAGGTTATTTAAAATGTCTATGCTTATTTATAGTACGTACAGTATATTAAAGCTAACCTTCATTTTAATCCACCTGAACATTGGTTCATCTTCAGTAAGCACCTGATTAGTGTCTCGGTGGTCCGAACATGAAGCCGGTCCATCACGGGGGCACCTCACGTCCTCGTTCACACACTCGTTCACCACCTAGGGGCACTTTAGAGCAACCGGTCCACCTACTGTAGTGCTGTGTGGAAGGAAACGTGGGCTTTTAAATCAAAATTAAAGCATTTCAGTCTGGGAACCGTACGACCTGAACCTACACTCGATTTAGTTTTAGTTTTAGTTTAATTTAAATACTCTACAGGAGTGTCCTTGAAATCTAATTCTAATCTACAGGCCTTTTGAATAACAACCTACCGATTAAACAAACCTGAACACAAAGAGCTAACTTTCTGAATGACTTTAGATCAGATTTCAAACAAACAAACAAAAAAACTCAGACTGAGAGAAGCCAACTAAAATCGCTGTAAATAATCCTATTCATTTTTAATCAGGGCCGAGGCACCGGGGTCCATCCTCTCTGCTGTTTGACAGGAGTAATTCATCTGTGCCATCCGTTCGCAGAGTGTCACTGAAGGAGAAATTGACCAGCAGCCCTCATGTTTCACCGGCTCTCTACAGCGGCAGGACCTCGGGTGCTATCTATTTTCCATCACGCTACCTGGCTCCAGGTTCCTCCCGTACATCATCAGTCATTTAAAGCAATTAGCCACTTCCCAGCAGAAATGCTCCGGTATTGCTGAGCAAGACGGAGAGGGCGATTCAGAGAACCATTTTCTTCAAAATCCTATTAGAAAGCTGGGGGAAAAAAAAAAAACAAAAAAAAAAAAAAAAAATATATATATATATATATATATATTTTTTTTTTTTTTAAAGCGCCGGCTGCCGTACGATGGAAGGATTTTGTTTAAGGACTGGACGGGATTACAGAGTAGATTAGCTTCTCATGGCTTATTTTCCTTTGTTGAGGAAATTACCTTCAGGGTCATTCTCTTACTCTTAAAAGGTCAGTTTGCGCTTCAGTCGTCTGAAAACGTTTTAACGGTATATACTGTAGATATACACTGTCTCATTTGTTTATTACTGCTTATAAAACCATCACAACCGTGGTGAGAATCTGGTGAGAATGTGCTATCTTTTAATTTGGTCTTAAATGGTATCCTGAAGTGTGTGTGTATTTAAAGTATATTTTCTTAATTGCTAAGGTAATTAAGAAAAACTGCGATATGTTTGGGGAAGTTTCACACGAGCTGTCGTTATTAAACGCAGTCTGATACACAAACAAATTTCACATTTATTTAAGAAGGCATTTTTCATAACTTTTAAAGTATTTCCTTTTTTTCTATTTTAAACGTAGCTTTGCTACTGTAACTAAAATGCACAGCATAGTTTAGCCAGTCAGCTAGCCAAAGTTAGCTAACATTAGTCAAGAGTCATCGACAACTGTGCAAACGTACAGTAAAATCTGACTTCTCAGATAAATGCTAGCACAGCACAGCTAAGTTTCTTGTACCCACAGCTCCAGTTTAAATCAGCCTGGCTTCATGACTTCTCCTGGTTACTTTATCAAAAAGGTTACATTTGGACTCCTTAAAATTTAATTTCTCTCCTGAATATTTTGGGTTTAGAAGCCAAAGCCCAAAGCCCTCTAAAGATTTATGTTTATCTGAAGCCGTGTAAAGAAACGCCACTAAATCATTCGAACATTAAATAAATATGACTTCTTTTTTTTTTTTAAACATATAAATATTAATGTTAGCATTAGGAATAAAATAAAGCCAACATAACTGTCGACATCTATAATAAAATATACCGAACACATACTCTGTAATACGTTATTTACTTATTATGAAAACGGATCCGTAAAATCCCATGTCTATGTTTATTTAAACGAGCAGATATGTCATGCACAACGACAGCAGGCAAACTTTTACTCAAAATCGGTGTAGCTCGGTGTACTGACTAACTCTTTAGTCTTATGTTCGGGTTTTATTCACCTCGATCCTGTTTTTAGTTTCATATACACACCTTGTTACGTTTGGAAATGATTACAACGATTAATTAATTTAACAGTTTAAATATTATTGATAATATTATTATGATTCTAAAAACTAATTATTAGTTGTAACGTCTAGTAGGATGAATTCTCGTTTCAGATGAAACCGTTTTAATCCTGTGTAATTGCTGAGTGTTCTGTAAGGAGAAGTTTATGCAACCTGTATGGAAGGAGTCTCCAGTGTCAGGGTTTTGTAAAAGTATATATTGTACTGGTATATAATTAATAATCAATGTTCTTCTTTACTGCATTTCTGTTAGTGTTATGGCTGATCGATGTATATATTAGTGAGAAATATGAAAATCTACATGGCATTTGTTTCAATAAACTCAATCATTGCTATATACATATACTATATTGCCAAAAGTATTCGCTCACCTGTCTTCACATGCATATGAACTTGAACAAGAAGGGGCCGTCCCCAAACCGTTCCCACAACAGTGGGATCATGAATTCCTGAAAAACAACCCCACACCAGTTCCGACGGCGCACCAGTGCACAAAGCGATGAATTAGAGCGGAGACTACGAGCCACGCCTTCTCGTCCAACAACAGTGTAAAAAAATTCCCATGAACACACTCCTAAACCTCGTGGAAAGCCTTCACAGAAGCGTTGAAGCTGTTATAGTTGCAAAGGGGGCGGGGCCAACATCATATTAAACCCTATTGAATGAGAACTGGATGTTACTCAAGTTGCCAGGCCACAGTTGTAAATAAGAAACCTGTTCTTAATCTGTCTTGCCTGGTTAAATAAAGGTAAATAAAATAAAATCATACTATATGCATGTGATTAGCAGGCGTGCTAATACCGTATAACTACAAAAAATAGCTATAGCATCTATATAGCATCACTCTGCCTCCGACTGTGTGTCCCGGCATGAAGGAAAAAAAAATATATTCCCAGTCGTAGCTTTAGGTTTTAATTCAGCACTTAGCCTGTTTAGAGCTGTAGAGGATAAAACCAGCTCTTGGAGGTCACCGCGTGCTTTTGATCCTTTTGATCCTGCTGTTTTGCCTTTTCTTTTCCTTTTGCTCCTTTCTCAGTCGACATGGCATGATTTTACTGCCCTTCACGCCATAAAGTCAATGAAAAACTAAAGTCAAGTCGATAAAACTTGAACTGCTATCTAATTTTGCCATGAAATCTGTGATCTTCTGAGGCTCTTGTGAAGTTTCCCAGCTTGGCCGCTCCTACTGTACCGCGAGTCTCTAAAGACGCCGCTGACGCTACAGTAAGTCGGGCTCTAACTCGTATTATTAGTTGTTCGGAAATTACAGGTAAGTATACAAAGAGCACGGTGTGCTATTTGCCGTCTCTGTAATCGTTTTCCCCTTTATGTTGTTCATTACGATCGGTCCCTAAATACATTATCACCTTATACATGAAACCTAAGCCTTCAGAGAGACAGACTGTATTTACCTTGTACTATACGCTATAACATTACCCACGGGACGCCCTATAGGAATCTAACATGGGTTGTCCATTTATATATATATATATATATATATATACGTGTATATACATTAGCTATATACATTAGTGGAGAGTGAGAGGGTAAAATTACGTTACGTTCTTGAGGAAGAAATAAAAGCAAGACATCAGGCGAGTGGAATGTTTTAAAAGTCCAAATAGTTTTATCAATAGCAATTTTTATCAAAATCTCTTTTTATTTTTTCTACCTGATAGAAAAGCGCGGTTTGGATTTGCCAGATGTATGACCCCAATGAATAAGAAGGACAAGAATCAATAGCGAACAGAGCTTAAGGTGTGGTGCAGCTTTGTCATTCGGGGACATTCCAATATCTCAGCTCATTAATCTGGCGAGGAGACACCAGCGCGGCCGGCCCGTGCTTAATTGAAAGCTTACTACCGCGAGTTATTTAAATGACAAAACAGATACGAGTGCACGGGTCAATTAGAGGCATGTGACTTAAATGGCAGTCTCCTCCACCGTCTTCTTCTTCTTCTTCTTCTTTCCTTCGTATGTTATCCTGAACCCCAGATACGCACCTGACCTCGAGGCCAAAGGCGCTTCATTAAAAAAAAAGCTCCTCGAGTGCTGATACTTATGAATTATGGATCTCAGGCAAATGAGACCTGAAGGAACAACTCCCTCGGTGACACTGAGAAGGGGAAAAAAAAAAAAAAAAAAAAGGGGGGAAAGAAAAAAGAAAAGAAAAAAGTAGTCTAGCATGATGTATGCAGACTAATAATATATCATAATGTATAGATCTTGTAGTTTTATAATATTCCCGGGCTCCTGCATATCCAGATTTAGCCCATATGCGTCCTGTCGGCTAACAAGGGAGCATTCATTATACCTGAAATACGAGTCGAGACCAAATGACTAAAGCCTCGGCTTATTGTGTACGGTCGTCGCGATGCTGTTTTCATTTCTTCTGGGTGCAGTTGCAGCATAACTGCGGCTTTTATGTTAAAAATGACTGAACGTTAAAGCTGGAGACATAAAGGCCCGGTTCTTTTTACGCTGTGTGGCCATGACACAAAGGCAAAAAAAAAAAAAAAGGCACAAAATGATCCCCTGCGACTGATCAAAGCCTCCATATTGCTCTCGGACTTAAGACGCTGCAATTACCCCGGGTTCCATTCCAGGTTATTATATTGTCTGCTAAAAAAGCAATGTAAAACATAATGTTTCTTTCTTTTTCTTTTTTTACTGTATGCTAGGTTTTTTTTTTCTCCTTTCCTTCTTCTCTCGCGTTAAATAAAAACGCATCATCTTCCATGAGCAGAAGGAAGTATGTAAGTGCAAAAAGCACTCATTTGACGTCTGCATTTAACCGAACGAGACATACCGTTAAACAGCTCCTTTTTATTTTTCGACGCCTTTCAAAATTTCAAAGAAAACCTCACTTTATTATTTCTTGTTTTTTTTTTTTTTTTTTTATGTTTTGCAAAGCTCTCATCCATCTGTGTCAGCACAGCACACCGATCCTGCAAACCAGACATGAAAAATAGAAAAGCAATTAAATTTCATGTACTTCCAAAAACCACTACCTCCTCCATCTGAATTCTTGCAAGGAATGAAATAACAAACCACACAGACCGGCGGTTTATATTCAGCCCGTTCTTTTTTTTTTTTTTTTCTTTTCCCTTGCACATTTTTAAATTCTTTTTTTTATTTATTTATTTTTTTTATTTCAGTCTGTGGTTTTGGATGGAGGCTGAAGTCTAAAGTCATAGTTATACTGTAGAATTATGTATAGACTAGCTGACTGAGCCTCAAAAGGGAATCCCCTTAACTGTCCATGAGGTCTGGATCGCCTGCTAAATCTACATTTAGCTTAACGGATTGCGTTTTAAAACTAGAGAAATGACAAATGAGTGTGCTGGAGCGCTAACCGTTCTATCGTAGCGGACGTTTAGCCAATGTGTGCTACGCTGTAAGTATCCTCTCCATGACCCTGTTATAGGCGATTCGTTAAAATTAATTGACAGCGTTGAACTAGTTTAGCCACCACTAACGAGAGAGACAAAATTACATCCTCATCTTGGTTCATTAAAAAAAATAAAAAATAAAAAAAATACCCTGTCAATGTCAATAGATCAAACTGTGACCTACCATGAACTTTAAACTGCTACCGAAAGTGACAAAAATGAAATAGTCTCATTACGTTTGTACCAATTCACCTAATTCCAGGTGTTTGATGTAAAGATATAAAGATGTTCTGCTAGCATTTAATAGGGGAGTTATATTTTAAGCTCTCTATTTGTATGAAACCCCAACAAAAAAAAAAGCACACAGCCAATAATAGTTCCTTCTAAATGTATGATTCTCATGAGATCGGGTTTGAAATACAACCTTTGGCAAAGTGCTGGGATACGAGCAAAGACACACTCGAGTCTGATCTCAGGATCAAGTCATCTGTGGACTCAAAGTGCTTTACAAATAATAAAGATGTATGTACGTTTTAATGTACAGACATACATTTTGGAAGAAGGACCAGTTTAGTTAGTAATGCTAATGCTAGCTACGTCTCCAGCTAAGTGATCCGTCATAAAACCAGGGGTGAGAATAGTTTTAAATTCTTACTGCTACTCTGTAGCCAAAAGTTGAGTAGAATAAAGCACGGATTTAATTTTCCCTTTATAATTTTCCCTTATTCCGCTTTAGAATCGCCTCAGCTGGCTAACTGTTCCAGGGTTAAATCCCAAATAGAGTAAAATGGAAAGCTAGTGTGCCATGTAGGGTGTACAATCCCTTGTTTCACACACCAAGTAGTGCCCTTAATCAGGTGAGGAATTTGGGATTCAGCCTTGTGTTTAGAACCACCATTGTGATGACAGAAGCTTGCGCTAACGTTAACTAGCAGTAATAAAAGATAGCAACACGACACGGACAGTTATTCAGACTGACTTAGGAGTGATTCCTATGACAAACTGTTGTTTAAGATGGCGTAATGTTATTGAACGCGCTCCCATGACTGGTTTCGGTCATGCTGTGGGTTTTGGCAGGCAGCTGCTCTTCCCTCTTTCCAGTACCGCGTACCGCCAAATCGTTTCGTACCGCACTGTTACTGACCTACTTTAACCCATGCATAAAACATATTAACATTATAAAGTAAATCATAAAACCAACTTCACTGTCTTTAAACTTAGCATTTAAAGTTTTAACGTTCACTGGCTGTTGTTTTTCATTGTTTTTTTTGCTACATAGCAGGAGTGCAATGGATCACTAAGGTCAGGGTTCAGCTCGTATCACGGTCTTTGAGTTACGGATTGGATCATTTTCTAAAAACAAGAGAAAAAAAAAGAATGAAACTTCGCTATCCATTTATTACATACTTATGAAACTTAACGAACACCCGTCAATTTAAAACATTTAAGATGTCCATTCTTTAAATAAAGGTCAGTACTTCATCTGCTGAACAACAGATGAAATAGGTATTAGTCTAAGTTTTCTTTAAAAAAAAAAAAAAAAAAAAAGTCCATACAGTAAATAATTAAGCTACAGTATGAGTTCTAGTGCAGATGATATTATTTGGCCTGTTTTTTCTTTCTTTATTAGAATGGGTGGAGCTCCATCAATAGGGGGATTTTGTCAGTGTTATCAGGCAACCCTGACTTTTACAAAGTCTGTTTTTAACAGGAAAAATAAAGAATTTGTGCAAATGCCAGCCAATCAGCAACAGGGAGTGTTTGTGCTGGATGACTTTTTATAGCGGTGCTGCTCAGGTAGCCTAGTTGTTATGAATTAGCAGGGTGGGCGGAGCTTCGGAAGGCTGTCGAGTTTAAATATCGAAAATCTTTCCTCAGTTTCGCTGACTTTTGCTTTAGATAAACGTCACTCTAGAGTAAACTCATAGCAACATATCAACAAATTATATTAACTCGCAAATCTGTGATCATGGATGAAAAAAGCCTTCACACGAGGCGGCTCAGTGATCATGTGACTTGACTCCTGAACCCAGACTGAACCTGTGCGAGTCGAGATGCTCCTGTGAGGCACGGAGTTCTCGCCAGGGACCAGAGGAACGAGTAACATCAGCGAACATCTGTCAGGCACATTCCCGTCGTCTCGGCCTACGTCCGTCCGGCGCTGCGATTTACATCACGTTACACGTGTGGAGGGCCGAACCCTGTGGATACGCATCACACGCGAATGAAAAACAAACCACGTGCCCGGGCTCGACTCGGGCGGGGTGACCTGTGCGCAGTGGGGAGGCTCTGGTTCTGAGCGGGTCGACCGCGGGGAGGGCGTGTCACCAGGGACGCGTGGCGGGAGCGTTCTGGAGACGCTTGAGGGGCTGCGTGGGGCAGACAAACGGGCTGGAGTTTTCAGTACAAGTCGATGCCCTTCATTTGTCCTACAGCCCTATATAGTATATATACTGTATATACTTATACACACATACACTCGATCACTGTATCTGTTGTACTGTTGTAAACTCTTCAGATATTTTACAACATCACCAATACGACATGATGGATACGTTTTCTCTCCCATAAAGGATTTTTTTTTTTTTTTTGCATTTCTGCACGATCCAAAAGCATAGAGGAAACAGCCCGTAAAATCTTCCATGACTGCAAAACTCACTTCTCAACATTATAGATAAACCAGATGGATTTGTGTGTGTGTGTGTGTGTGTGTGTGTGTGTTCTGAGAGTATGGAATTTGCATCCACTTATTTATAATGGTGCAAAACATTTTCCGGTGATTGTACTGAGATCTAAGCTGAAAGCAGAAGCTTTGCTTCGAAAACCACAAACACACACAGACAGACAGACAGACACACACACACACACACAGAGTCAGGCCAAGTCAAGTTCAGAGCTAAATCAATGCATATTTCCCAATCAGTGCCATGAATCTGGATCTATGCACTTTAATTGAACTGTTATTTCTGTACAGAAAGGGGAAAAACACACACACACACACACACACACACAAAGAAATCTATGCAAAAAATAAAATCAATGATACGAAAATCCTTGAATATTTTGTTGTTTCGTATAAAAGAACCACCTGACGCAGGTGAGAGAAACATAGAGATGATAATTTTATTGATTGCAGACACACAGAATTATTTCTTGCCTATGGACTTAAGGAAGTAGATGAGCCTTGACTGTTATTTTCATAAAAAATAATAAGGACCTGTAATTGCTAGAATGCCAATATTAATTTATCTTTCAAAAATCCATAACGCTATTAAGGGTATAATTAAAAAGATCAGTTACGATGCCAAAAGAAAATTGTATTTTTGCACAAGCGACTGTGAAACTTAATTCATGTTTGCTTTGCACCAACGTCTCGAACGCAAACATTAACTTTGAAATATTAATCCAATTTCTCTTATTGATAAAAATTCAACGCACAGGCACAAGGCCATGCTTCATACATACATGCATCATTACACCCTTCTGCAATTACGCAGGTTCATTACCTTCCTGAGAGCATTAACACGACGGAGAAAGACAAAGGACACAACAAAAGAGATCTAATAGCACTTGGGCTTGGCCATGGGCTGAATCTGGAGCTTCTTTATCTACTGTCATTGCTCAGATATCGATCTAATAAGACTAATAGGTCTGCCGCGTAACATATACATATGAGACGAGATCCAGAACACACACACATTTTATAGTCCATCATATATATATATGATTCTAAAACCCAACCTGAAAAACATACCTACCTCTTTCTTGGTTAAGATAAAAAAAGAAAAAAAAACATGAAACGTTAGAGAGATATTAAACTGCCCTGTCGCCCATCATCACGTCTGAACATTTTGATCCACAGCTTATTTCAGCCCTGGATATTAAGCAATTTTGCCGGGCCTTTAATGGGATTTGAGTCCCTGGGGTTGAGCCTCACAGAGATGGCCACTTCTTTACATTACCCAGTCAGGTATGACACTCTCCGCTCTCTCGCATCCCTTCCCCTCGGCCCGCCGGGATAAATAATAAATGAAAGTGGTATTTGAGTCTTCAAATCATCCGAAGGGTCGGAAGCCCTTCCTCCCTCCTGAAGTTTGCAGCCTCGCCATGCTAAAGGTTAGCCATTCGGACCTGCGCCGCGGTTTGGGAGTTCAGTTTATAAACTTCTCACTGGGAAGCCGTTCGGGGACTTTCTTTTTATTTATTTATTTTTTTTATGGACGAAGGATGTCCTTGACTTTCTCTCCAGGGGACAGGGCTGAGGTGAGACAGGAGGAACGTGCTAACATGCAGAGGGGAAAAGTTAGCAACCACACAGAGCATTCATACCTATCTATCTATCAATGTATACACAGAGTCAGGCAAAAAAAATGTTATACACGCATCATGGAAAGAAAAACGTACATAATATTTTACATTATAACAAAACAGAAAGCAAAAAATAAGTGATGATTAGCAAGACCTGGCTAAAGCGTACCATCTTAAATTGAGAACACGCTATTTTCTTTTTGGCTTTTTTTGTTAAATAAATAATTTTAAGAGGGTATGTTTTAGCCAGGTCTTGCTAGTCATCAGCCTGTGAAGGGGTGATGATTTGGGCTTGTCAATGTCCAGAACTCAACCTGATTGAAATGTGATGGCGGGACCGTAAGACCACCTTCACCCAAAAAACCTCAATGAACTGAATCAGTGTTGTAAAGAAGAATAAACCTAAACTATGTGAAAGTCTTACAGGGAGGTAGGTAGTTAAGGTCTACAAGTTATTCGATCATGGTGTGTATTTAGTATTACAGTAGTATAGGGATGGGGGATGGATGCTCACCAACCTGGAGAGATATATCTGTCGTTTCTGTGGCATCTACTTGCGGGGTCGGGGTTGCCAGCTTGATGCCCCACTTGAGGTGAAGAACCTTGGTCAAGGATACAACAGTGGCAGCCCTGGCGGCGTTGGGGCTCGACCCGGGGACGTCCAACACTTTAACCACCCCTGCACCCCACGTACTTAGTATTGGCCACACTTATTTTGTTCTTTCTGTTTTGGTAAATAAATAATGGCTTGGGGATAAAAGTTATATGTTGTTGGTCGTCTAAGGTTGCATCGAGACCCGCTACAAACAGATGATTTTTATACTTACTTTTAAGCATGACTGTACATTTATAGATACAGTATTTTATATATATATATATATATATATATATTTTTTTTTTTTTTTTTTTTTTTTTTTTTTTTTCCCAGACAGCCTGTAATCTTGAAGGCTTGTAACTGAAGACGGGGGAAATATCGTTTCATTTGTCTGAATGGGTTCTGACTGGAGGAATTTAAACAATACAGCCCTTACATATTTTACATATATTTTGAAGCCGGAGCAGACCATTTTGCCTAACAAACTGTAAACGGTTTATTTGGCTAATTAAATGAAAAATTTTAAAGACAAGAAATCATTGCTGTCGGGTAATGGGATTAGGCCGCTTAAACAAGTCCCGGTGGAACGCGCTTTATACGACGCCATGAAACTTTATATATTCCATCTCATCTTAAGACTTAATAATTAAATTCATACGGCCACCTTCATGGAAAAGATTGTGATTTATCCAATCCGGCCGATCCTCTACTCTTTTATTATGGTTAAATATTTAAATACCGAATGCGTCTGGGTCGTTAGGAGTATTTAATTGACGCGCTGTACTGTGTCAGCTTTTGTTTTTTTTGTTTTTTCATTCACGTTGTTGTCTTTGCAGCGCAACCTATATTCGGAAGGGGCGGGGGGAGGGGAGGGGGGGTGGTTATTAGCTAAGGTCAACTAATTATTTGTACATTTAATTAAGCCGGCTGGTGTAGTTACTCTGACCACAGAGCGTGCGATTGAGTTAAGTGACCTTGTTTAACCCGTTTCGTCATTTGTCTTCGGACTGATGAGATTGTAAACGTCTGCGGGTGGAAACGTCGGACGGACGGCGTTCCGAGTGATTCGGGAAAAAAAAAAAAAAAACAACAGACCGGGGATCGTGTCGAACCGTCATCGAAGCCGGCTTTGGGGAACGGGGAAACAAAAAAAATCATATTCGAGATATATTCCCTTTCGGAGTTAAGTTTTGAAACTATTAACAGAGAAACTTTGATTCTGTGGGAATTCCAGCCGACGCCAAGCAGTGGAGAGACACACAGGAACACACACACACACACACACATATATAGACATATAAAGAGTGTTAGGGATACCCTATGTGGTTAAAAGACTTTCTTGAAAGTTGAAGGCAGGGTGCAGGAGGTCTAACTTGCGCCCATGGTGCATTACAGGCAGAAGCTCTCTCTAAGTTGCATGGAAAACCCAGTTTATATTCCCACAGATGTCTAACAAGCAGCGGATATGGTGTGGGATTATAGACAGGGCCAGATCAATAGCCTGCTGTCTCAGAGGCATCAATATAGATTATGAATCACAGTGAGGAAGTAGTGGGAGATGGCTTGTGCTGGCAGCTCTGAAGCTTTGCGTGCGCTTGTGTGTGTGCGCGCGTGTGTGTGTGTGTGTGACTGCTTTACCAGACTCTTTATTTGGATAAACACAAGCGGAAGATGGAGTGAAATCTTCACTTTCACCCACCACCACCACCACCTTTTCCTTTTTTTTTTTCTGCACTGCAATTCGTATTGATGAAAGGTAGGAAACGTCTTGACGCAACGTGAGAGAACCAAATTACATTACAGCTCTCTCCGTCTCTTTTTCTTTTCACGCTCCTATCACTATCCTGGCCTTACATGGTCTCGTGTGCAGTTCAATAGCACTTGACTTTCCCTGAATCGATGAGGCGGCTCAAAATTCCTGACATCAACATGCCACGTCGTGTGAAATCTCAATCTGAAGAAGTGGAAGACGAACCGCGGTTCGGGTTAGGGAACAAAAAAAAAAAAAATCCATACACACCGTTTATGTGTCTGTGTCGTTTGTGCTGGGATTTGCATCTGCAATGTAATCAATTACGTGAACAAGTTTTTTTTTTTTTTTTTTGGCAACATGTCCGCATGTCGATGAGCCGTGTTTGGTGCCGATAGAGTGCGAGGTTACTTAAGAACAAACTGAACGTGACATCTTTCTCACCCCGAGCACCGGAGGAACAGCTCGCGGTGCAGCTATTGAATACCTGTCAAAGGTTAACGGTGTCAGAGGTTGCCCTGCCGCGACTTAGGAGGTGGGAATGAAGTGACCGGGAGCAGGGCTACGAAATAAAAAATGCGTACAGTGCAGGGCTGGAGGGAAATTAAATTAAAAGATTTGCTTAAATAAGTGCAGATGGGGTTCAGAAGGTTTTTATATATATTTTTTTTTTATATACAAACTCGGTGCATTATGTAAACATAACAATGTAAGAGAATGTATTTATGTTTTTTTATCTTATAAATCTCAAAAGCGATCGACGACCCCCGTGGAAAAGCATAGAAATTTTAAAAAGGCCACTAAAATGTAGAGATTTCCGACCGGACGGAAGCGTCGTATTTCTACATTTGTTTTTTTTTAATTCCTGTTCCTGATTTCCTGTTTCTTTTCTTCCACTTTTTTTTATTTATTTATTTATTTCTCCACAAGGTTCCAGTGCTGTCAAGGTCGGCAGGAACACAGGACGCTGGAAATGATTAATCTGTCAATCTACATCAAAGCTTCCTGCTGGGTGCCCTCCCTGTAGCCTCTCCTGCTCGGCGGCGAGAATGATAGGCTGTGTACGCCTGTCCTTCGCCGCTACACCTTTCCGCGCTTCCACTCTCCGGCTGCCTGCGACGTGATGACAGGCTAAAATACAGCACATAAAAATTACTTGTTGGAGCCTATTTTACATCTGCGCTGCACTTCCTCTCTGTACGATCCCCGTGGCAGCGCCGTTTCACTGTATACAGTGATTACGGCTATTTTCAAACCTGTGTGTCTGTGTGTGTCTGTGTGTGTGTGTGTTCAAAACCGCCCCGATTCTACCTGCCACCCTGTCAGGGACGGCTATGGAAGAATAAACATCTGCAGAATCTGACTAGCACAGGCAATAATCTCATGAACTGATATCAAACAAAGGATTTGTTTTTTGTAAAACAAACGACATCCTGAGAACAATCCACACTTCATGCACTAAACATCTCTTTAAAATTTTTTTTTTTAAACCCACAGATTAATTGTTGATTGTTGAGAGTCAGGGATCAGCACTTTACATTTTCTCAGTATGTATAAATCTACGATATATTTCACTTGCATCACCGATTAATAAGTATGTTGATCACTAAGGGCCACCTGATATTATTTTTTTAGCTTCATCTCGTCAGACAGGTTCAGTTTAAGTGATTTCTTGATTCAACAGGTCTGGCAGTAATCAGGCCTCGGTGTATGTAGCAAATGAAATAGAACTCAGCTTTCAAAAAAACAAACAAAATCTAGTTAATCAAAGTTTATTCAGGATTCAGCATGGGGAGGGGGGGGGCGCGTTTACTTTTTCACAAAGGAAAAAGGACAGCTTTTTTTTCCCTTAATAAATGAAATGATCGATAAAAAAAAAAAAAAGCATTTTGTATTTACTCTGTTTATCTTTGTGTTAATTAATGTTCAGATTTGTTTGATGATCTGAATCAAAAAGTGTGACAAAAAAATACAAATTCAGGAAAGGGGGCAAATACTTTTTTATAGCACTGTAGGTTTGTACTGCATTTACAAAATATCACAATTTTATAAACATCCTGGTTCGATATTAATAATTTTTTTGTAGATTTTGTTACAATTCTAAACAAACTTATACCAACAAAGCGCACCGCCTACAGGATTATTGCGGAACTGCAACATTTTACCAGCTCAAATCGATTTGTGTAGTCAGTGTGGCGATACGGAAGAATCGCGAAAAGTAACTGACTGATTTCCCCTCATCTCGACTGATTAAAGTTTCCCACGTGACAAAAATTTACACAAATAAACTTCCGCAAAACAGCCTCATGCTCACGTCCATGTCATTAACCATAAACAACATCACCACCATCACCAGTCGCACATCTGGCAGCGTCGCAGCTCTTACCGCTGCAGAAGTTCTCTGAGACACTGTGCTCTTGTTCAGTCTGACAGACTCGGTGACGAGGCGCTCCGCGAGTCCGCTCGTTGGCCCGGCTGACAGGCCTGTATTTGTGCCTGACCTGTCTTTTGTTGCCTGCCGATTCTATCGCTGAGGGAATGATAAAAACGCCGCTCCACGCCGCTGATCCTAGGTTCGGGTTGCGTGGGTAATCTTCTCGTCTTTCCTCTCCTGCGGCTTCGAGCTTTACTCCGCAAACACCGCCGTGAATCCGCACTTTTGTCTCCGCGGCAACCCGACACCGGATTTCTTAATTAACGTGCAGGTTTCCGGACCAACTAATTTATCGGAAGTAGCTTTTGGAAGAATGTGCAAATGTAATTACACGTCTGAGATCTCATAATTATACGCGCCTGTCTGCTACAATTACCCGCTACTTGTTAAATACGTCTCCGGCCTGATTGAAAGCAGGTATTTCGGCTTTGTTTGACTTGGTGTTTGTGTGAGGTGGTGTGAGAAGGGATGTGTTCAGTCCAAACCTGGGACAGTGGAGCGTGGTTTATTAAAGAGCGACCGATAAAGACCTCAACCTCAAATCCTGGACAGACACTTATATTGTTCTTAAAGAGCATTAGCGCTGATAAATAGCGCGGGTGCAGTATGATGGGTTTATTTATAATTAATGCGCACTTTATGGTTATACATTATGGTTTTTGTTGTAACAGTTCATTCACAGCAGGCGTATTCGATAGATAGAACTGTGTTCGTTGAATATTTATGGAAGGAGTCTCCAGTTTCAGTGCTTTGTAACAGCTTCATTTAGAAATGAAGCTGTAACTCAGGTCAGAAGAGTTTACACTACGACAAGCTGTGATTTTCTTTTAAATATCATTAGTACCTATGAAAAAAGATAAAGAAAGAAAGGCTAGTGAAGGAGCCACTCTTTCCAGACCAGAAACTAACTAGCGGTAACTAATTAGCGGTAACTCGGCTTCACGTCGTGCAGCATCGCTCCACCTACTGTAGTTGTTGATTATGTCCCTAAAACTGCAGTTTTTTCGTTCCTTATTCAGTGTGTGGAATCCCGCGTATCGTCCTTGCGTGCACTTCAAAGGAAACACATGCTAATTGCGAGCAAGCGATGCGGTTTAGTAAAATTCAAAACGAACGACCCGAAACGGGCCTGGAATCATTAGATCTTTATTAAGATCTTAATTAGATCTTACGAGATCTGATCCGTGTCAATCAGCCATGGTAAACTCGATTCCTGAATAGAGAAATCCCTGGGGGAAAACTTGATGCTATCTGAATCAGACACACTATTTTGTGTGTGTGTGTGTGTGTGTTTCGTTCAGCTCTCCTCCACCACTGCTCTGTGCTCACCAGGTTCTGTTCCTGCTTTAGTGAACCAATGAAACCATAATAAGTATTGATTAGCTCATTACTGTGTATTATTTACTGGCTTTGGGTTTGCACCGTGCTTTAAAGTCAGCACGTTAGAAGTCGTTAGCGTGAGTTAGGCTGGGGGAGTGTGAGGGTGATGGGGGGTGAGGAATGGGGGGGCGGGTTTCCGGACCTCGGGGATCCCGGTTCAGCTGATTCAGGGGAAATCTGGAGGCTCTGCGTACGCTCGGAGAGAGAGAGAGAGAGAGAGAGACAGACCTCCCCTCGGCAGGATTTATAGGAAGCACGATGCAATCAGAAGCGTGATGGAGATATGTTTACTTCCAGTAAAGCCTTTGCGGAAACGAGTGGAAATTAAATTCCGATTCAGGAGGGAGATGACGGGTAAAATGTTGACGGGGTAAAAATTTAAAGTAGGTGCATTTAAGGACAAAACAAAACAAAACAAAACAAAACACCAACAACGGGTTCAAAAGTAAATAATAAAAATAAAAAAAAACACCTCTTTGGAAATGTAAGCAACACTTTAGAGACGAGGACGGTATTGCTTACAATAAACAGATATAATCAAAGGCCAGGGCAGTAATTTGCCTGTGTGTCAGTTGCTCATGTGTGTCACAGCCCCCGCCTCTTCCTCTTCCTCTTCCCCATTACCTCACGGCGGTCTGCTTTCTCTCCTCGACAGCGTGGTGCAATGGCCAGATAATCAGAGATCAGGCAGATAAATAGAGTTTGATTTCAGGGGAAACAAGGTCACGGGCCGGACGGACACAGGTCGAAGTCGGGGTGTCAGAGTGAGCAATCTGTTCGCCTTCCAGCACCGAACACCTCCGCTTAACTCGCGTGGCGTTTCACGTAATCTGCTTCACGGAAGCGCTCATCTCCGTGACCTCTGGAGAATTAGTCCTTGCGTGCGGTGTTTAGGATACGGCGCGACATCGACGCGAATTAGCATCACGTAATAAGTTGGCGGGGAAAGTAGGGCTGAAGAAAGGAAGGGGACAAGTACTAATTTGGGTCTGTGCGGAAACTGACACTCCATCCTCCAGCCCTGAGGCAGTATTACTTCAGGTGCCCCTCCCTCTCTGTCTCTCTCTCACACACACACACACACACACACTCCATTCCTACTTGATGGACGAAATGCTGTCTCCATAGCAATTACCTAAGTCTTTTATCAGTCATTTCAAAGGAGGAAAATTAGAGCAATTGTGTCAGGACAGTCATATGGGCAGAAATTGCACACTTACTCGGACCACTTACGTCTCTGACTTTGTTCCCGTCTGATGAAGGCTATTGTTCTCTGCCGTGGCTTTCAAAGCTTGATTGGGCTTGAGCAGATGTACTGTACCCAAAAGGGATGCCTTTTGTTTCCTCCCATAGTGGCTTTATATATATATATATATATATATATATATATATATATATATATATATACCTCAGACCTAATTGAATATACATTACAGCCCTGTCTGTGTTTATATCCTCAATGCAAATCTTTTCCCGTGGTTTCACTCTCTAAATAAAAAAAAAGACACACCAGGTGCTATTAAAGAGTAGTGTATTTTATCATGTTTTTATATTACTATATTACGCTTTAGTGATCGAAGAGCATGTCTTAATTATCAGACTTAAACATTCCCCCTTGCAGAGCACTGATAGCGCATATTGATTGAAATTAGATGAGGAATCTGTGAAAATCAGGCGAATTAAAACGAGCAGGATTTAACCGGTCAAAATCGTGTAATTAGAAAAAAAAAGTGAGAGAGAGACAGAGAGAGAGAGAGAGAGAGAGAGAGGCGTAATTGCTGAGAAGAGCTAATCCAGTTCCCCGGGTGGATGGAGAAAGCTCTGATGATTTCCTTGCAGGGAAATGTTAAGTCAAACATTGGCTTAAATGCTAGAGATCTTCAGCTCAGGGACCTGCCAGCCTAATCTATGGCCAGTTCACTGCCCGTGATCCTATACTCTATCTGTCTTAGCATATTGATTTCCGAGCTGTCTTATTGGTTCCTAACATAATTATACCAGGAGCAGGTCTCTTAGAGCAGCTAATACTTTTACACCACGGCATCAAGGGAAGCTTATATCCATGTCATTTATTCAGGCCGGGGACTGAGACCGCTAAAAGGCGAATTTGAGGATTTTTATTTATTTATTTATTTTTACTTCTAAAACGAAAGTGTGAAATAAGGACAGTCTGAAAGAAAATCCACAAATCGATATTTTTTAAAGAATGCAGATGAATAAATGCACACTACACATTTGATCCAGAAGCCTTGCAAATGAAATAAAACTAATTAAAAGAAAGTGCAGGCTGTGCTGCAACACACACACACAAAAAAAAAAAAAACCCAACCCTAATGGAGGAAGCGAGAGTCATGGCTTTGTGTCAGAGCGCAACGACTCCCCCGTGTCTCATCTTGCAAAATTAGCAGTTTAACAGTGCAATCATTAAAAGAGCAGAGCTGATTGGCTCTTCACTGCGAATGCACATCCTGTCAAGGACACTCTAGCGTCCCCCGTGTCTCACAGGACGAAGGAAGAAAGGATAAGCTAAAAAAAAAAAGAAAAAAAAAAAGGGTCAAAGACTATTTATTTTTCCTCTGCCTAATTGTTGTCAGAGTCTGACCTGAAACTGGATGCGGGTATTTTTCAAAGTCGGGGAGCGGAGACGGCTTCGACCATTTATCACGGTTTATTTCTTAAGTCGGCAGCGCGCGGGAGCATCACACGTTGCTTTGGGTTTCATCTTTAATTATGGAAATGTTGCTGTTATTGGATACAGGTGCCAAGTAAAGTAAAAAAAATAAAGAAGCACCTCGCGGCAGAGACGGATTAGAGGTGGGACGTTGGTCATCTGAGGCAGGTCAGGGGGGAAACGCTGGGAAACTGTATGACTAAGTATGCAAACTTAAGAAAAATGAGGCAGGAATGAATAAATAAATAACAAGCAGACAAAGTGAAATGCTGGACGTGGACATGGAGGGACCCTCATCAATTCGTCTCGTGTTTTTAAAAAAAAAAAAAAAAAAAAGGGGTCCTCCGTGATACATTTTTCATAACGTCAACAATAGGAGCGGGGACGGCGCGTGACACAATGACAATCTGTGGCTTTTAAAGGCAGGACTGTCACTGCGATATCTCATTTTGGTTTTTATTCATTTCTTCGCAGCATCGGTAAGCGTGAGGCAGTCTCGACTCTCCCTGGAGAGAGGGAGCAAGCTGAGGCAGCTGTGCAGCACTAGTGTGTGTGTGTGTGTGTGTGTGTGTGTGAGAGAGAGAGAGAGACTGAGGCATGCTCAAGACACAATCCGCCGGCCATCAGATCACACTGCAATCAGACATTCCTGCACCTTTTCACTCTTCACTCAGAGCGGAGGGGGTGGTGGTGGGGGGGGATCAGCGATCTCAGGCCAAGGCGCCCCCTCAGACAGCTCTGTGTGTGTATGAGTGTGTGTGTGAGTGTGAAGTCTGAGTCTTCCATACAGAATGATCATCACAGGATACTACATGCACCAGGTTCAAGGTCTTTACGTTTTCCGCTTTAAAACACGGGACGCAGGACGCGTATAATATCCGTAAAAAAAAATTTTAAAACTTTTTGGGTGTCAAAACATATCGTGTGAAAAGAGAGACGAGAAGTAAAACTGCTGCAGTGGAAGATCTAATAATAAGGCATTAAAAGTTAAAAGCAACATTAAGGAAAGCAGCGTCGCAGAAAGTACAAAACACATTTCCATGCGAGCTGTTATTTGAGTGAAGCCATTTATCTACGACGATCCTAGCTCGTGGCAATCTTGAAAGCCGCGTACATCCGTTTTAATAAAATCCCGTTGCCTCAATAGAATTTCCTCTTTTTTTTTTTTCTTCTATGCACATATTCTGACAAGGTGAGGTATTAATTCGCACTGTACTCGACACATTTTGTAAATGACTTTCCCTTAAATCATTCGCAATGTCTAAAAGCCTGGGAAGAAATAATGATTCTTTATTAGATTACCGTTCTTTAAGATGCATTAGACAAATAGCAGGAAATAACGCTCTGCGGCCTGGTAATGCAATAAACTCCCAATTATAACACTTATGTACAATAAGTGGGCTTCTACAGCAGAGCTGCACACAAATCATTACATTTCTAATGCAGCATGGATCTGAAGGCTTTAGACGGCCTAATATGTTTATCCATCATAAACAAAAAAGTGGCGATCGTCCCGAAAAAAAGAAAAAAGAAAAGAAACATTCGAATAGGACGTGATATGACTGCATCAATCATCCTCGGTGCTGTAAATATCCGAAGGTTATCGTCATGTCACCTCGGGGGTCTGTTTTAGTTTCTGTGCGGTGTCCTGGGGATTAAAAATAAATAAATAAATAAATAAATAAATAAATAAATCAGGGTTCTAACCTACTTTGACTCTTGAATATATATTTTCCTGAGAGACAATGTTGAAGAGTTTCCTAATAACTTTCCGAACTGCAATCGCGCGAGGTAGATGAGCGTTCTGTATAATAAATGACAATAACTGGGAAACGTTAAATTTTCAGATTTACTGTAACGCGAATGGAATCGTTTCTTCGGGATTCTTTTTCTTTCTTCAATTTCAGTTCAGGAGAGCATCACACGAAATCTGACCATGTGAAAGGTTTTCCCAGGCCGCCGCGGAACACACGCCGGCGCACAATCTTGTTGTTTTCACGGGCATTGCGCTTGTGTATCTGGTGTTTGTCTAGCTATTGGTTCATAAATACAAGTCCGGTGTTTGGCTGGAGGCTGAGCTGAGCTGAGCTGAGCACCCGGTCTGGTCTAACCACTATCATGCAGAACAGAGTGGCTGGATATCCCACAAGCCCTCCGCTGGGCCTTTACAAGCGTCAAAGGCTACTGTTTGGCTTCTCCAGCAGAGGGAGCGGAAAAGGGGACCAAAGATAATGAAAGTAAACATGCCGAGACCCAATAGTACGCTCTTCTTTCAAATGAAGTTTTTTTTTTTCCCCTCTGTCTCTCTTGCTTTCTTTTTTTTTTTTTAAAGTGAAAAACATGTTATTCAGAGAAAGTCAACCTGCAGGGACCAGCTGAGAGACACAAAGGCTGGTGGATGATTGAAAACATCAAACGCTGGTGTTTTCCACCCTGCTGGTGTGGCCTCGGAGATCGCCTCTGAGCTCGAGATGCCGCATTGAACCCTAATGATATTCGAGTACCCTCTCTTTTTTTTTTTTTGTTGTTTTGAGAAAATACACTGTTCATGCGGGAAATATGCCATTCAAACAACATCAGCGCTCGACACACAGGCAACACATTTAGTATTTATTCATTTCCTTTCTTCATGGGTTTAATAAGCTTCCAGGGGACTTGCAAAGAAATCTTTTTTTTTTTTTTTTTTCACAGGGAACTTGTGATAGATGTTATGCATTTCGCATAAAAGGCTTGGTTGAAATTGTTTAAAGGTCAAACTCAAGCAGGATTTGGGAGGACGGTCACCTGGATATCAGGCTCACAAGTTTTATTCAGTCAGGTGCTTCTCTGGAGTGTTTGCACATTTACATTCCTGAACAAAAAAAAAAAAAAACATCAGATAAAGCGCAGTGGTTATAGAGCTAAAATTGAACTTGGGTATTGGAGAGGTGGGGGGTGGGGGGGGGGAGAGAAAAAAGAAACATACATTATAATTTCATTAGAGAGGCTTCAAAAGCTTTCGCAGTACCTTCCCTCATATATTAAAGAAGATAGTAGACAGAAACTTTTTTCTCTGATTAAATTAATAATCTTTAAACCTTGTAATAAAGCTTTATTGCACACATTTAGACTACTGTACATCTATTTTGTTTGTATATACGCTCAGGTTCGATGCAGATGATTTCAAATGCAATAACATGTTACATAAGAAACAGGATGAATAATGACTACTTTTTTTTTTTTTTTTTGTCTTTGAACTTTGGCTTATAATTGCATACCAATTAAGATAATTATTCATAAAGCGTTTAGAGGTAAATATCCTTCTCTGAAAAACATGCAGATGAAATACCTACACAGATACCCAGTTTTTTCAAATTTAGGGCAAATTTAACCCAAGACGCGAATTTAAAATTCTGTTTGGGCTTTGCTTTATCTTCGAGGCTAAAATAAGATTTGTAAGACTTTCATATCTTGTTTTATTTTGTGTGCGGCTTTGAGGCATTAAGCGAAAGTTACATTTATGTTTCTTCAAACTCTAGTATTCTCCGTGAGGAATACAACTCCGCTAAATCCAAAAGTTCAAGTTTATGTGAACGGGCATCACTGAATAAAATAAAAAATTCCAAACCAAGCACTGCAAAATCCTGCAGCAGGACCGAGGGATGCGCTATCCGCCCACTTCAACATACACGACCATGTGAGAGCAGAGTAAAGCCAGTCCTGCCTCACCAGCATCTAAACGCTTGATCTCCGGCGTCGGCACTCTCTCACAGGACTTACACATCTCAACAGAAATAACATTTGCATGCAACTTATCTCCTGCATCTTCTACACAATTAGTGCTGGTGCTCCGTCTCAAGCGCGTGTTGTCACTCGAACGCCTTGTATGTCATGTTCTGGATCAAGGTAATTCATCAAAGTCCATCTCTTACACTAAGATCTGCATGTGATAAATAATTTCACCTCTTTGTAAGCATACTGAGTCGAGCAGATTGCATGTGAAAAGTGTCTGTTTGTGTAAAGGAACGGTCCACTCCTACATGCTCTATACTTTAAAAGTATTATTCAAGATACAGAGACTTGCTGCATTTTTTTTATTAATGATTCATGCTGCAATACTACATTTGGATGTGACTTGAAAGATTGAGAGACGGGGGAGAAGTCCGGGGCATTTCCTGCTTATAATGATTTCTAACATAAAAGCACATTTGTTTATACGAGAGATGATTCATGTACTGTATGAGGCATCGTCACGTTATGTTGCCTATAAATATTTTTTCTTTAATAGATGAATAAAAATGTGCCAAATCGCATACAAAAACAACAAAGCACTGAGTAATATTTTAATTTTGAACTTTTTCTCTTTTCTTTTGTTGCAGAAAGTGTCTTATGTTAATCCTAGGATTGTTAATGTTCATTCAGTGTTAGTGTTTCAGACTTACTCAGGATGAAATGGATCTTCGACTTGATCGATACACTTTCTGAGCGATCAGTATCCAGATCTACAGTCCTGTAACATCTTCCTCTGACCAGACCAGTCTTCCTCGAGTGCTCTGTAAATGTTTGTTTTGTCATGAAATCTTATTTCTTCTAATCTGAAACGGAGTTGTGTTCTGCTGAATGCTGGTTTATCCAAAAGTACATCCTTGAATACACAAGTATACATCTACTATGCCGAAAAAAAGATATATCGGATAGAACTAAAATTATCGTTACTTTTATAACGTGTAAATTTAACCACTACCGTATTATGGCAATGACATCACAAAAATGTATAACTCGTATTATTATCATTTGGTCATAGAAATATCCAAAAACAACCACATAAACACGCGAACAATGGGGAAATTGGTTAATAAAATGAACAGTTCATATTGCCTGTTTTGTGCTGAAAAAGATATTACACTTTATACCGTACAATCCTGAGCCCTGCATATCTAAAAACAGCAAAACAAGTAATGGCTAAAATGCTCTGAGCTTAAAGGACTAAGCGTTTAAAGGTAAGTTTTGGTTTATCTGCAACTTTGCATGCAAGCAATCTGGTGCACCTTCACAAACATTACCTTCGTTAGACATTCTTGGTTTAAAGCACTGACCTAAAAGACTCTTTAATGCTTTAATGTCTACGCTCAATTCTAGTTTTTCAGAACAAAAACTATATAAAAAAAATCCTTTCTCGATGTAGTCTGACGTAAAAACCTTACTGTATAAAAATTAGCAGAGCCACAAATGCAACATCGCACATATTTGGGGATGTTCCCACACCCCAGACATTTACGAGACGTTCCAGGAGCTCGCGGCTTCGTTGTCTTCTGTACAGTCAGGAGGAAGGATGAGGGTAAAGGTCAGACGGACAGGCCCATTATATACACAGCCGTCTAGGTCACATTCAACTACCATTTATAGGAAGCCAATTAGTGCGCACAACACACACTTCACAACATCTTCAGTCACTTTAGAAAACTAAAAAAGCTGAGGAAGCAGACGAGACCTCCCCCCACCCCCTTTCCCCTTAACGTACAGTATACTTCTTCTTCTACTTCTTTTTCTTCCTCCTCCTCCTCCTTCTCCTCCTCCACACCACCAGAGGTCCCCTGGACAGATCGCTGGTATAACCAGCTCGTATTTCGTCTCACGGTAGAGCGCCCCCATTCAAATCGGGACCTTTTTATAATACATTAAAAAAGAAATTCAAAAGGAGAAAAACAAGACCTGAGCACTGCTTTCGCTTTTTCAACCCAGATGATCATTAAAAGACATGATCAAAACAGAGTAGTGAGGAGAGGAGGGAAAAAAAAAAACGATACACAAAAATCTCAGCTCGGAGAACGGCCGGCTATTCATCAAGAACAAAGGAGCCCCGAAAGTGGCACAGAGTAATGAGAGGAACACATCCCTCCCTTCGCGATGATGTGCAGAAATTAATTAAAAATAAAAAATAGGGACTCCTACTTGACTCGGAGATCATTTATTACGCTGGTAATTGCTCTTCCCCAATTGCAGGTTAATTCTTTAACCGCTGTCCTACATCAAGATATTCTAATTCTGCCCATCTATAATTCATGATATACTTTGTACGAAGCAAAGCTGTTAAATATTTAGTGAATCATCGCTCCGAAATTAATCACCCTGTAGTTAATTCATGGGGCCTCGCTCAGAGCAACGCTCTATGGCGGCAGTTTATTTTTAATCACAGCTGTCGGGGGATTAGCATAAAACAACTTAACGTAATTAATAATTACTGTTGCTTTGGAGCTGAGACGTTGAATTGGACGAAGAGTAATGATCGTCGTGTTGTTGGTTTTTTTTTTTTTTGGGGGGGGGGGTGGGGGGGGGGGGTTGCAAACATTAAAGGTGAGTTGTTTATTAAACATTTATAAACAAGTGTTGTCTTGGTTTTCTTGTGAATTGTTTCTCAGCTGTAGTTGCTTCCTGAATCGATGTCCTGTAAAAATCTGATTTATCGGGTTTGACATTTCCGTGATCTTCCGTCCTCACAAAATATTTTTTTTTCTTTTTCATTTCGAACAGTAAAATGTTTTTGTTTGTAATTCTGAAGTGTGAAACGATGATCCAGCACGATGAGCTCGTCTGTGAATCTCGTCATAAGGAACAAACAAACGAGCCGACAAAGTGCGCGGTTATTTTTCAAACATGAGATTTGAACAATGAAGTGTCTTTCTCTGTCTAATGTATAATTCAGCGCTCTGTCGTCATCCGTCTCTCCGTCAGGTAACAGAGAGTTTTTGATGTGAATAATTTACATCAAACACTGTGTTACACCGTGCTAACGTTAGCCACGGAGAAAGGAGCTTTTCATTACTAATTTCCCAAAAGGGTTCTCTTCGTGTGAGATTAAAACAGGAAGCGCTAAGTTAAACATTCTGATGCAACGACTAGACATCGGGTGTGCGACGCCCTCTGCTTTTTAACAAACAGTGTAGGGATGCAGAACTGCAGCGCTCTTGAATTCTCAAATCCGATTGGTCGGAAGGTGTTGATTCACGTTTCCATAAGAACGGCTCCACCAGTAGTGCAGCTACAAAACCAGGTTTTGTCGTAATTCGCTGTTAGCTTTCTTTATATAAACTTTTTTGCCACCGAAATAAATGTAATCATTAGGGATGTAGTGGTACGCAAAAGTCACAATATGGGTATTTTACAGTGCGGTAAGGTTTTGTAGTCATGAGTCATTATTTTTTCAGTACAAAGAAGTAAAAAAAAAACTTCCTTTTTAATTATTATGAACTGCATGGAATTTAATCGCACACTCATAAACGTGTATTAAAAAATGTACAGCGCCATCTGTTGAATGTTTTTCAAGGTCGATTTATTTATATATATATTTCATTTGTAAACATATAAACTTCTACATACTTGTAAAAACAACGTTACATAAAGTGTAAATAAAGGCACATATCTACGGTTATGTCTAGGTATCTACTATAAGGGAACCAAGTTGTGAAAGAATAGTAACAGTACAATGTTCACTATTAAAAAGTGCTATATAAATGAAATCGAATTCAATTCAATTAAATGACTTTATGAGTAAATTGCCTGATTAACACGTGATGTCAAATCCACACGGCTGCTCACAGCATCCGAAATAAAGACTGTAGAACTCTGTATCTTTATATGAGATATTCTATACTGGATATACAGTACACTGTACAGTAAGTATTAGATTTAGATTCATCAACATACAGACTTATTCGTTTGTTAAATTTTAAAACATTGATTATACAGCGTGCAGTCTGAAGAAAAAAAAACCATCATACATGAGGCTAACAGTATAAACACGTCCGGTTTCCTGCAGCATCGATTGAAAGCGAAACGACGTGATTTCCGACTGGCAAATTAGCGCTTAATGGTTTGAGTTATATTTTAACTTAATGTCTTTATCTGACTATTTAAAACCTGTAAACATTCCACATCTCGGAAGTGATATTTGAAACTTTTGCTAGTCCTCAGCCAAGAGCTGCCGGTTCTGTCATGCTGTTTTTTTTTTCCTCTTCAAGAAGGTGGAGGCGTTTATCGGGTTAAAAAGGATGAGATTTTAATTCTGATCATTTTAAACTTTTCAGAAGCATTCACTGATATTTTAATACGAGAAAAAAAATATATATATATATTACGCATATACAGTACATTATTTTTAGTATGAAAGTTGTGACATGACAGGATGTTTATTATGTCTGATATATTATGTACAAAACCACTATTTCCAAACATACCTTTAACAAATTAATGAATACATAAATCATATTACAGAAGGATATTTGCATGCCTGGACAGACCAGTTTTCAGGTATATATATATATATATTTTAAAAACCTAATGGGTTTTGCATGAAAATACAACAAAGTCACCAGACGACCTCTGGCATTTTCTCCAGCACACTCAGTAAAAACTGCACACATCTGTATCTAACACTACTGATTTTTATATATTTTTTTTAAGAGTTTCACAATAAATACTGACAGTGTTTATTTTATTACTCTTTACTAATCTTTTCGTATGTTCCTAAGACTTTTGCACGGTACTTTATAAGTTAAACAACTGGGAGGTTTTACTGAGTGTGCTGGAGAACATGCCGGAGTTTAACTTTGTCAAACGGTTCTGTCCTGTTGCTTTCTTTACAGATTCGCAAATATTCTTCTGCAACATTATTTAATTGTTTGTTTACTTCTAAGTTATGTTTGGAAATAGTGGATGGTTTTGTACATAATCATACAGACATGATAAACATATATAACAAAATTTGGACTAAAGACAACATGTAAGACTTTTGCTCAGTACTGAACGGTTTTATAAACATGTACAGTCTCGATAAGAACGTTTTAAAAATCAAGTTAAAACATCAATTCGAGGCGACCCAATTAATCTGGAAAGCTTCCCTAGTGCTAGTCAAAGCTATAAGACTGTATTCGCTCGGACCACACCTCTTTTATTGAAGGGTACAAATTTGTATACACGTACCATCATACACCAAAAAAATCAAATCAATGATAAGAGGAAGTTTCCCTAAGGGAAGACATATTGAAATATTCTTTATATGGACGAAGTCTCTAGTGTCAAGACTGAAGAAACTTCAGAAAGGATCGTCCTGCAACTCCTTTCAGGCGTAAACTCATAGCGCTGTATCTCTATTTAAAGCTTGCTATAACTCTACAGCTTTGACTTTGATGTCAATTGTTTTGATAATGCTGTTAATATTAATTAGGTTTAAACTCTCAGGTTATCTATACTGTACATTGATAAAAATGCTGTGGTGTAAGAGGAATAAAACATGCTGCGTCATTGAAACATGACTAACTTAACATGTTGCTATCACATTCTTTAAATGTTGATTATTTTCCTCGTGGGTTTTTTCTTTTTCTTTCTTACATAAAAGAAATAACAGCAGTAAAAACGAGGGTTGTATGATCCCTGAGCAGCCTGTAAACCTTCAGGAGCAGATATGATCTAAGCGCAGATGTAAAAATAACCTTAGCGGGGATAATAAGGCCGAGCCTCTAACAAACCCTCCCCTCGTGCCTCGCATATGTTGTTGTGGCCCAAATACAATGCAATTAATGGATCCTGGTCCTATCTCGGCTGTAACGCCGGCTTATTCTTCTCCCCGGATATCACAGCGGCCAATCTCGATTCAGGGCACACGCTGGAATATTATCAGCGTCACGGCGGCGGCGGCGGCGGCGTGGGCTGTCCGTTCCATTCACACTATCGCCTCACAAAGAGACCGGGATGGAAATCAAGCCGTCAGGAGTCTCCTTTTTTTTTTCCCTCTCTCTCTCTCTGTCTCTGTCTCTCTCTTTCTGTCTCTGCAGTTTCATTATGAAAGATTAAAAAGATAAGGGCTTGAGTCAGATCATTTCAGATATAGCGCCTATAGATTGAAAAAGTGTCATGAATCTATGATGTGGAAATGGGAGAAAGGGGCGAAAAAGGTTTTAATAAGCTATTGTATAGATAATTGACGATTTCCAAGATAGTCTTTTTTTTTTCTTCCCCCGAATAGGGTCTCCTGTCTTTGATTCACTTCATCACGAAGAATGTGAGGGTCTGATTGCGTGAAATCACCACGAGTACCTTCAATTATTGGAGCCAGTCAGCGGTGTAAAATGACTAGGTCAAGGGAAAAATGGCGTGACTGAATGGCAGGGGGGGGGGGAGGGCGCAGCTTTACATGCGGTTACATATTTATAGCACCCGGCGACGTTTATTATTTCGTGCTTTATAAAACGCGGGATGTATGAAATTAAAACGGTTGCATTACGTTGAGTTGCGTTACGTTGAGTTGCGTTACGTTAGCCGAAATGTTGAGACAAAGAGAATGAGAAGGGGTGATAAACATACAGATCTTATCGTTACACTATGTCCTTTTTTTTTTTTTTTTTCAATCCTTCTTTCAATCACAGGACTTTATCATAGCCAAACACACACACACACACACACACACACACACACGGACATGAACAGGAGGATCTCTTTCACTTCGGGGATTAAGGCGATTTGGTCTGTTTGTGTTTAGCGGACTGACGCAGTCCTGTGAATATATCCTTTATAATGAGCTGTGCTTTTAAGCCAGAGGGGGACAAAAACATTACACGGGGGGTGCAAAGGAGGGAGTTGGGGGGGGGGTGGGGGGGGCAGGACCTCAAGGCGGCGTGGACAAAAGGGAAAAAAAGAAGGGGAAGAGCACAGACACGGGTGCGGGCGCTGTCCGTGCTCGCGTTGGTCTCCTCCTTCACCACGGTAGGGATAATCTCTCAATCAGAGTAATGAGAATATATATACCGCATGATCCCTGCAGTGCTCATTCCGCCTCCTGGCCAATTTACCATTTAAAGCCCCGAAAGCACACTGAAAAAACGGCATTACACTATCCTTCATCACAGGCAGGTTAAAATCCACACACACAACCCTCTTTTTATTTCCCCTGTCGGGGACCGAGTGTGTTTTCCCGTCTTTGTTTTAATTAAAGCGCACCCTGCTGAGAGGGAGTCACATTAAGGCCGAGGGGAATTTTTCTAATTATATTAGCCGTCAACGCCGAATCTGGGTGATTGTG
The DNA here is from genome assembly GCA_030068275.1 of Clarias platycephalus. Taxonomy (NCBI): domain Eukaryota; kingdom Metazoa; phylum Chordata; class Actinopteri; order Siluriformes; family Clariidae; genus Clarias; species Clarias platycephalus. The sequence goes on along the minus strand of JAQQZT010000019.1, from coordinate 20,097,657 downwards.
GCAGCGGCGCTGGTCCTGAGGAAGCCATGCTGCTGCTGCTGGTGCTGGTGGTGGTGGTGGTGGTGGTGGGTGGTGGTGACTATATTTCCCCAGGCTCACGATGGACGAGTGATTATTGTTTGTCCATAAAATAAAAAAAAGACAAGGCTAAAGCATACTGTAACCCTGGGCCTTAATGAAGGACTCGGGATGGAGATCATTCTTCCTTTAAAGTGCTTGTTTCGTCATTGGGCGTCGGTGAGGGCAGGGGGCGGGGGATGCAGATCCGTCACATGACACGATGGATGTCTAAAGTGAGGCTGATTTACTGCCTAACATATTAAAAACTACACACATTCATTAATATGTAAACAGCCCTTGGGTCATTAATATCAGGGGCTCGGAGGCTGAGGCTTCAAGGACCTTCGCAGATTGACTCCAGGGCTTTTACACTTCAACTACTTCATTCTGCCTCGTCCCTGGGGTGAGCGGGAGGAAATAAATACGCTTGATTGCGATGCCATACGCCGATTGAGCAACTAATTTATGCAATCTAATTGAGCGTCTCGGGCACCTGTGAGTTACGGGATTATGCATAAAGCCGGCCGTTCGGGAGCGAAGACGAGGGTCCAAATCAAACGCATGACCACTGAGGAGATTAGTGTATTTGTAGAGATACAGTAATACACCAAAGACTATATATATATATATATATATATATATATATGTTCATAAGCCGGGTATAAAACAGCCTCGACGTGCGTGCTAATAATTCGTATTCGTATTTTAAAACACATTAATAAAGCCGTCCTCGTTAAAAACAAGCAAGGATTCTGAGGAAATGAAAACTGACCCCAAATATTTTCCAACAATGAGCTCATCTTTTCGCTTCCTGTCTGTCTCTCTCTCTCTCTCTCTCGCACCGCAGAAGAACGCAGGCCCTCGGAGCGGCTCCATCTAATTGGTTTGTTTCCTTGAGAAGCTGGTGACAAGGCAGTCAGTTGAAGGCAGGCTTTCATCAGAGGTTATTCGGTGAAATAACTAATTTCAGTGTTCCTGGCAGAACGGACTCAACCTGCTCGGTCTGAGCCGATCCCTCTGGAGGGTTCATTAAGACCGTGGCATTCCAGCTCTCCCAGTCAACAACTAAACACGGCACTAACCTTTATACAAGCAGAACGCTTCGCCTCTCTTCTGCCAGCACACACACACACACACACACACACACACACACAGACACACAAGCGCACATTCTTCTATCCCACACATATTGTGTTTCACTCCACAAACAAGGACTGAAAGTTTTTACAGAAAGTAATTAAACTGCGATGACTCTACAAAACAGGAATCTCGTTAAAATTCTGGGAAAAACAACAACTGTATGTTTTATTGGGCTACGGATCTGTCGTGAAGTCGTGAGTGACGCGGGTCGGAGGGAGACGTGTCAGAAACCGTCTGCCGTATTTTCGCTTATGTCTGCACTGAGCAAAATGCAAAGCATGCATACGGTTCTACACTTTTTTTTTCCCCCAGCCTGAGTTACACACACTAAAGTTACAAACTAAATATCGTTTCGTGAAGTTGCAAAAATTCCAACTTTCCGAAAAAAGCACGGTTCGTACAGTTTCTTGGTGGTTTGGTAACTTTAGAATTGTGCAAATTCTGAATCCAGCTTGTTGCCACAATACACATATTAAATACACATAATGTGTGAAAGTCGGCCCGTATGAACGAATGACAGATGTGAAAATAACCTTTCAAACAACAATAAACAAAACGCAGAACAGAAGATCTTTTTTTTTCTTCTTTTTTTTAATGATGCTACATCAAAGTTTTATTTCTCATGTTAGAATAAAGGTCTGAAGGTTCAAGTACTTGCTTCTACAAAACATTTAATCAACTAGCTTGAACAAAACTCAATTATGCTAGTTAAAACTGTGTTTAAATTGAGCTAATTATTAATTATTATTTGTCTACCGACTTCTAACACCTTATGCAGTTCTATAGTTGTAAGTTCTTCTGGTTATTTCTACATGCTAGGTGGTAAAAAGTAATTTAAGGTAAGTAAACCCAGAGGACACGTACAGTACGTCCCACTCTTCCCGTTGAACCTTAGTCATGTTACTTGCAAATTCGACTCTCCACACGGATTTAAGTTCATCGAATACGAGTGGCATCACTAATTACTATTCTTACCGGCGTGTGTGAAGAAAAAAAACCTAGCATTATATTCCCACCCATGTTTGAAGTGCTTTTTCATTCACGTTGGACTCGGAGAGACCCGGGTCTGACTGTGCAACTGCAATGACGTTGTGGGCACGAGGACAACCAACGGAAACAAATTATGAATCCACAATAACTCAGGCTTGGTGATCTCTCTCTCTCTCTCTCTCTCTCTCTCTTTAGGAAATGAGCTCTTTTAAGAATGTGGTTAAAATCTCCTTTGAGGATCCAGGAGGAACGGCTTCGGACTCGGCGGTGACATTTCTGTGAACTGTTAACGCGTCCTGAACACCCATGTACCCGCACGTTAAAGGCCAGGGCGGCCGAGTTTTGAGTAACTGGAGCAGCCAAGCCGTACTGAAACCCATCAACACACCCTGGCCTGGTCAACTGAGATAAAAGCAGTGGCGTAATTATTAATTCATTATTAACAACTAGCATTATTTATAAGACCGGGGACCAGACTTGGCGTGTGTTTGGCTCTCTGTCCGAAGAGGTCCCTCAGTTGACGAGCAGGAGCCCGAGGCACTTCATTCCCCCTCGCCGTGGTCCGAAGCTCGGTGAGCTCCCCGGAGCGACTCCTCCATTCATCCGAGCCTCCACCTGAGACGCTGCAGCATATTTCTTCTGATCATAAGTGACTGGTCGAGGGTCTGATCATCGGTTCGGGCCTGATTTATATTTAGGAGAGGTTATGTTTTCAGGCTTTATGTAGAGGAGCAAAAGGAACTTGATCCAAGATGCAGCGGTGGCCCAGGGCTAAAGGTTGGGCAAATGTTGAAGAGAACTTAAAGCACAAGCTATGATCAGGCCGTATTGATTTTTTTTTTTTTCTTCTTTTTTTTCCCGGGCACTTTCAAAGTCACAGCCAAGCTTGTTTGTGAATCACAGAGTAATGTACTCCTTGCTTATGAGGAAAGAAGATGGGTACATCTATAAATTTCATAGTGTTTCTTTTTTTTTCGATCATTACTTTGTTTGGATATTTCCAGCAGCAGTTTTCGTACACAAGGAGTGAATATCAATGGCGCATGAGTCATTCAGTAAACATTAGGCTCGTGTGTTAGCGAGGTCGGGAGCTCAAACAGGAGGAAAGCAAAAAAATCTAAATGTCTTTTCAGAGTGGCGTAAGATAATATAGGAACTGACCACGAGCGAGCCATTTGTTTATGGCCATTAAGGGATATTTATGCATTATATATACCTAAAATGCATTTTAACACAAGATGGCATAAGTACTATATAATGGCCGGTACTTTTTCAACTCGGAGCCAATCAATAATAGCTGAAAGCACAAATAATTCTATTTTCTTGGAGCCACTGGAATGATGACTAAATGGCTGAAATTGATATGTAACAGAATATTCTAGTAAAATGTGGTGGATGAGATTATCATCCCGTGGCCCGGAGAGAGAGGCTGCGGCAGGGGAAACTGGAATGACGGATCGCGAACGGATCTCCCGAAGTCACCGGCGTGGATCTGCAAACTCGGGGGGGGGGGGGGGGGGGAAACGTGTTTGATTAACGGCTG
>JAQQZT010000019.1:20066841-20093914 GCA_030068275.1 Clarias platycephalus | reverse complement strand
CCCCCCCCCCCCCCCCCCCCCCCCCCCCCCCCCCCCCCCCCCCCCCCCCCCCCCCCCCCCCACACGGGTGTGATGAACGGCTGAGCGCAGATGTGCTGGAGAAGTTCATGTTCCAGCCATAACAGTTGATGTAAGGCACTTCTAGTCAAACATGGAAGCGGCCCAACGTAAGCTCGGGAGCATTATCCGATTCAGGAAGTGGTACGGTTCCCCGCGAGGATATTCGCTACAGCAAAGTAATCACTGGGGTGTCCGCAAAGCCACAGCACACACACACACACACACACACACACACACACACACACACACAAAGCGCATTGTCTACTCAAATAGAAAAAGAAGCTAAAATTAACAGTTTAGGGATGTGAATACAATAGAAATTAAACATGCACATCCTCAAAAAAACATCAGATCCCGGCCTACTCGTACACAAAAATAATCTTTAACATAAATACAGTTCGGTCATTTTTGTTTGCTTTATTATGAATATCTTACAGTCACTCCAGTAAATCATGTAAACACATTTATTTTTTTAAGGTAGTTCTTTACAAGTTAAATGGACTCAAAAGTAAATAATAAACATTCCAAATAAGTAAATAAATAAACTGGTGAACTGAAATAAATCTGATAAATATCTCAAGCGTTTTGATCTATCGACATTCATTTGTTGAAGTTGTTTAATTCATTATTTTCTTCCCTCATTAATAATAAAGGACGAGACTGTGGAAAGTAGCAAATGTATTGTATTTAATTGTATTGTATGAGTTGATTGCTTGATTTGTTTGTTTGCTCTTGGTGTAGAAATCTTGTCCAAAGGCAGACTGTGATGTATTTGATTGGCTGGTGAGGTAATGTCCAATCAGATCAGATAAAAAAGTTTTTAAAAACTAGTTTTTATTATTCTCTTCATTCTGTGATGATCTCTGTATAATATCACGTCAAGAGAAATCACTCAAGTCAGTCATAATCTCAAATCACATGATGCTTTGTGGCTGCGTTTCACTTACCATACTCAGGAAGATTTTCGTTTTTGTCATTCGATAACGTGACTGTAGCTTAAGGAGTCGGGAAAATGCGGTTTCTAGCACTTTACATTTTTCTAAAAAGCCTCTGAAGATGTCGTAGCATCAAATTGTCTTAGCGCAGGTGCCTGACCATAACGAAATAACAGATTTGTTTAAGACAACAGGTCACCAAGTCAGCTTTTTAGGGGGTGTGACCATGTGAGCCATGTTCAGGAACGCAGTACTGTAGTTACACTGCAACACATGTTGCTACTGTACATCAGTGAAGTTCTTCTGGACGCAACCATTCAGGCTGGTGCTTTGATCACGATAGGTCTCCATGTTGTATAAGACAGAATCAGGTTCATGTTAAGCTCTGACGTTTATGACGCACATGCTGGAGGTTATACCGCAACGACATCGTAGTAGTCACATGATCATAAGCGTGTTAGGAGGAAATCAGTGACACATTGATAGACGTGGTAGTGTAAATTTGATAAATGCGGGTTTTTTTTTTTTTTTTTTCATTTTGACCCCGCCCCTGCTGCATTCTTTGACATTTTTATGACGCAGTAGGAACTTCTTGGTCTTCGTCGGAGTGTGATGGCCCCCTTAGTCTTTATATATTTCAAGACAGAGCTGAATAAACACTAAAGAAATTAATTTATTGCTATTTAAACACTAGAGATTTGCTGGTGGGTAAAGATTAACGCTCGAAAAACTTTGCGGGAACTTTTTCTTTAGAGCAAACTTCTATCTAGATAATAAAACGTTTCCCGACAAGGAAGCTGAGAAAGAACCTTCTGAAGATCTCTCCATGTAAGTGTGCTCTTATACAAATATCAGTTGCACTACTTGATGAATTTTTTGTTGTTGTTGTAGGTGTATAATAACAACATAAGAATTATGATCATTACCCTTATTTGCATGAATGCGGCAGAGTGTGAGGTCAGAACCGCCGCGCACCCGATGCTCGCGCATCCTTACCTTGAGATCCACTTCACGGCTCTCGCTTAACAGCGGCGCTTCCTTACACTACGTGCGTTCTTTAAGAGCGCTGGTTTTTCAAAGCCTGTGCCATGATGTGCACTTCATCTTCAGCAAACAAGTGTGTATGTGTTCCTCCTCTGCACACACCCCTCTCACCGCAAGGACACTCGACGAGTACGGACAAGCGGATCCACTTTGTCGACTCTGATACCGTCAGCCGCCTTCGTAACATGTTAGCGATCAAAAGTATCAGCGGTGTAAACTTCGACTAAGGCGCGAGTGCTGACGAGTGTCCTTTCTAGTTGGCATTCGGGATGCAGCGTGGATGTGTGATTTAATTTTTCAACAAAAAAAAGAGAGAGAGAGAGAAAAAAGGTGTCCTTTCATATTTCATCACTGACGCCATGGGAGGCAAATGTTAAATGCTGTTTAGGTCACCTCTGTTATGGCCTACGTGCAATCTATCTTCTTTTATCACTGTCAGAGATCCAGGGTCGGACGACCACGCCACTGAGAACACTGTCCTCTTTCTTTTCTTTCTGTCTCCTTTCGTAGTTCGTTACGAATAAAGATTAAAGGAGGGACGGCATTACTGATGCACAGAGCTGAAAAAGGAGACTTGTAGGACATGTGTAAGGAGACTATATTAAAAATATATATACGGTATATTTTCTTGAATAAAATAAGAGAAACAGGTTATGCTGAACTAAGAATGAAATCCGGACACAGACGGAACGCTCGTCGACGCTGCGAGATGTTTTTGTTTTGTTTTTAATAAAAATGTATTCGATTGATAATTTATATAATTTATGGCGCATCCTGGATACCTCGTCGTTCCGATATTTACTTTGTCAAGAGGTGCAAATGACTGGTTAGTGAGGCAAAGAGGCCCTCAGAGGTCCCTGACTCGGCTCGTAATTATTTTGGAAGCGGCGCGAGTGCCAGCTCGACTTCTGACTGATTAGGGCTCTTTCCCGTAACTGTTCTTGTATCCATCCGTTTCTGCCCAATCAACAAACCATAATGAGGACTTTAGCTAAAGACTCAGCCTTTGATTCTCTTTAGAGGGAATAACCAAGATGCCAGACTTGATTTATGAATTAAACATATTCTCTGCAAAATGTTGCTTAGTTATATTTTTTAGCATATTGTGGCTTTTCCCCCTCTTTCATTACACGCTGCAGTGCCGTAATGAAAATAGTTGTATGCAGCGAGCTGCCAGGGTTTGAACTCATATTCAGGAGCAAATTTATGACCTGCTCTGAGTACGGTCACACACACAGACACACACACACACACACCCGCACAATGGACTGTACGCTCGGGTTATATGAGCTGTTCGAGACCGGAAATAAATGACAGCATGGCAGACGACATCTAAGAGCAGGCGAATGACTTCGCTTTAAAGTGTACTGCGAAAAGAAATACACACATACAGATATATTTTCATCTTTTAGCACTCCTGAGTGATAATTATTTAAATGTACAGCAGAGACTAAATTTAAAATGTACACACCAGGGTTTAATGTACACATTTCTTTGTAAATAAATAAATAAGTAAATAACGGACGTGCTGTAACCTTTGTGTGTCTCGTTCTACCTGGAGGCTGTCGGCTAGAGAAGGGAGTAAACAATGTGCTCTCAGTGAAGTGCAAACACATCTGAAAGATGGGCCTTTAATAGACACTGACATGCCACTACGGTCCTGCAACACAGAACACACCGGGCCGGGCTCGTTTGTAGACGTTTCCACGACGAAACACCACAAAGTGCACGAATCTGCTCGGCTGTTTACGACACGAATTAATATAAACAGAAACGCTCGGGTTTGTACACTAATTCAATTTGCTAGAATAAAAAAAATAATAAAAATCTAAAATGTTTTTATTGTGTAGGGTCAAGAGTTAAAAAGGTTAATGTTTCTCAGAAAATGTTATAAAAATATTGACAGCACATTAATTAGTGTTTAAATGACATTTGTTAATGTTCTTACATTTCAGGTGATATTTAAGTTTAAGACATAACTGTAGTATTAGTACTAAGTTACTGTAGTGTTGAGAATTAGATGTAATTTGATACGCTGTAGGCGGTACACGTCCATATTTAGGCGTGTCCTTATTGACGTTCCTACAGTATACTTTCAGGGAACATAAATTATAGGGTATTTTAATCAAAATGTTTTTTTTCATGTTCATGTTACTGAATAAAATCTGAAATCTGGCGCAAAGTTACAGCTAAACAAACTACTTAGTCTTTATACTACGTAACTACATTTTTTTGTTTAGTTAAATACTATAAACAGTTTTGCAGTAAGAATACGTTACTTCACTTCTCCATTCATGTACATTGTAACATCAATGACACACAACTGGACGTCAACTAATTATGCCTGAGGTTTGCCATTATACTGGAGAAGAAGGGTGACTGGCTGCCATGTTCACCTTTGCCCTCTCGGCTCTAGTCTACAATCTGCTCGGCTGATGAGCGCCAGCTTTGTGAGCCCGGTGACACGGGGCCTCCTGGAACACATATGGTCATTTCTATAGGGCCTGGCAGAGATTAATCCTTCAACGCCCTTGCTCTGACTATCATTCAAAGCTCTGGGAGTCGGCCAGAACAAGAGCATTCAGAGAGAGAGAGAGAGAGAGAGAGAGAGAGAGAGAGGAAGGCGGTCTTCACCATTGGGAAGTGCATGGCACCAGCCTCTGTTTGGGAGTGAAGGTGGGGGTGGAGGAGCTGGTCTCTGTTCATCACGGATCATTTCAATCAGCCCACTGTGCCTCAAAAAATTGCCTTTAGGGTGGAGCTACTTCAATGTTCTAGATCATTAGGTCAAATAAGTCATGGCCGAAAAATGGTGTCAGAGCCGGCACATTTGCAACAACCTTTTTTTTTGTGTGTGTGTGTGTTGGAAGAAACGGCACTGTACATCAGTCTTGGAGTTTCTGAAGACGGTCTGAGTGAGACGTGGGCCTGTGGGTTTTGTCTAAAATTGCTCCCCACCTTGAGGATGGGGTTAATGACCTCATAGGTCTTCAGTCGTCTCAAATGCCACACTGAGCCTCGGCAAAATTTACACTTACGTGACTGATGTACATCATTTCATACTCACATAAAAAAATAAAAATACATCTAAGATGGCTGTCGATATACTGTATCTCATGTTGTATCTCATGCTGTATCTCATGTTGTATCTCATGCTGTATCTCATGCTGTATCTCATGCTGTATCTCATGTTGTATCTCATGCTGTATCTCATGCTGTATCTCATGTTGTATCTCATGCTGTATCTCATGTTGTATCTCATGCTGTATCTGGTGTTGTATCTCGTGCTGTATCTCGTACTGTATCTTGATGAATAACTCTGGAAAGAGAGAACGGCTCCTGAGTGACGCATCAGAAAAAGCTCTCACCACGTTTGTGTCAGGTTCGAGACCTGACGGTGGCGTCCGACAGCCGACGGTGGTGACCAGGGATCAGAAAGAGAAAAAAGTGTCCGAGTGTCAATCAGAGTGACACTAACCCATTGTGGGGTCATTTAAACTTGTGTACGTGGAAAAAGTCTGATATTAGTGACTTCATACAGTATGTGTGTGTGTGTGTGTGTGTGTCTGAGAAATCATGTGCTGGGAAATATACACAGCATCTTGGAGCCAGGAATGAGCGAATGACAAAAATCTGGGATTTTAACAGAAAGCAGATTACTATTAAAAAAAACAACAATTAAATGTTTTATTAAATGTTTAGTAAACACTACAGGGGCTGCATTTACCGATTCTACAGTCAGTTATTAATGTGTGTAGAAGTACAGTAGCACTCACACTTTAAACTTCACTATCAGATGTGTAGCAGTATATACAGTATATATATATATATATATATACGCTTCAAGCCAATTATTCACACACACACACACACACACACACACTGCTTGAGTGTGTCTGCTCTCTGTCACTGCGCATGCAAATCCATGTACGTGACACACAACGCGTTTCCAGTTGCCCTGTGGCCACTTAAGCCGAGGTGGAAACGAATCGCTTCATGAAAGCATCACTTCGCACTTTATTTCAGATCCAGACAGATCCGGAGCTGGCAAGAGCGAAGGTGTGGCTCGGTGCTCCCTGGAAAAGGGGAAGGGGAAAAAAAAAAAACTGTGCCAGCTGATAATAGGCTTAAGAGCAAAGCTCGCTGGCTTTCATCATGGCGGTGGGTCTGCGTGTCCATACCAGTCCACCTCAATATCAGGCTTCTGGTTTTCACACATTTGTGTCAAAAAAAAAAAAAAAAAAAAACGGGGTGTGGATTTATCTTTCAACTTCTATTATAAAGTTTGTTTGTTTTTCCCCATGAATACAGTAAAAATAAAAAACAAAGGAAAACTTAAATAAAATAAAAAAGTTAACTCTCTAAGGCATGGTGTGATCCATTCTTTACACCGGGTTTGCCACCTCGTGCGATGAAAAAGCGAAGCCTGACGTTTGGCATCGCGGCCCTTATTTATTTTCAACCCTCTCTTCTTTACTTTTCTTTTTTTTTTTTCTGTCTCCCTCATCTTTTAATTCATTTTTTATTGCCCGTGTGTGACTGCGGCCCATCTCTGGCCCGGCCTCCTGCAGGGATATTATATTATTCTCCAGCGTAAATGAAGACACAGAATTTTTTAAAAGCACCTCCAGTCAGACTCCTAGATTTGTTTTATTCATCCTGGCCTGCCTCCTTTTTTTTTATCCCCCCCCCCTACATCCTCTTGTCAATTCTGCATGCGGTGCCTCCTGTGAAGGCGTACGCCGCTCTTCGTCCCACGTGGCCTCCGTGTCCCGTCTCGTCTCATCCCCCCCCCCACCCCACCATCCCCTAAACAACGCCACGGACCTCTCTGTACCAAACTTTCATGCCGGTTTATTAAGTGAATTCACCGTCGTGTTCCTTCAAGTTCGAGGAGCCGCGAGGCACGGACGGAGTGTCCTTTTATAAACTTTTAATCACGACTATTAAATTGCAGATCACTTTTTTTTTTTTCCCTTTATTTCTAATCAACATAAAGAAAAAAACACAATCTTGTCACCTGCAAAAACAAAGCGTGTGCATTTTACCATTTTTTAATTAATTTATTTTTTTTACACTGCGCTCAGGTGTACGGTGTCTCTACTTCTAGTAATACACTTGTACCATCAACGCATACAAGAGTTCGTAAGCTTGACCTTGACATTTAAAGGCCCTCGGATTTGGACATGTTTTCAATTACTGCGCCTGGTAAAGCAAAAAATAAATAAATAAATAAAAATCCTTCCAAAAGTGCCATAAAAAGCGTCTCCCCTGTATATTTCCGAGGTCGCTGCATCTGCGTTTGACAGATACCGAGTGTAAAAACCGGCGCCGATTTCTTATTGTGTCCAATCTGGGGGTTGAGAGAAACAAAGATAGCTGTGGGAGGAAAATGCCTGATCATGTCCGACGGCACCGAGCCATATCCCACATCGAACACCGAGTATCAACACTTCAGGGAGCCTGAAAGGCACTAATGGAAAGACCCTCTGTTGCTCTCCCACACACACACACACACACACACACATTTCGAGAGAGAGAGAAAGAGAGACAGAGAGAGGAAAAATGCTTTCATTTTGCCAAAAATATTGTTCCCAGCATAATGAGAAACTCAGAGGAAGGCATTCAAGTAACAGCTGTAATTAATGCTTTGATCTTGGATTAATTACGAACAAAAAAAAAAAACGAATGTCGAACCGCTTTATTCTCCTTTCATAAAATATGCTTTCTATTCTTCACCAGGCCCGTCTGGGGTAATTAGAAGAGGCGTATTGTGTGGCATGGCAGTCGAATCTATTTGACAGCGGTACAGAGATTATTGCTCTGATTAACCATTAACTGATGAATTGTTCTCATGATCTGTTGCTTGTTAATTATGAAGTGTGAGCAGTTTAAGCAAACACATTAACTAATTGGCATCTCGCACTGTCGTCGTCTGCTGGAGGAGTGATAAAATGTAAATGAACGAGTCGTTAATGAATCTCTCTGCTCGGGCGTCCCTGAAGCGGTTCAATCGACGTGCCCGAGCTTCTCTACTTTTCCCCTCTCTTTGATTGCCGGAGTGATGTAAGTGATACTTCCTGATCTCATTAAGTCTCACCGATATCTGCTCTGATTGCATTTAATTTTCGGGATCTTGTAAAAAGCTGCACGGAGTCATTATCGGCAGCACTTTTCAGTTTTTTCTTTTTTTTTCCACGAGTGAGGTGTTAGAAACGGCCTTGCTACGCTTAAAGGTTGAAGACCTCGGTTGCGAAGCGAAAATGATACGGATCTTCCCAACGGAAAGAAAGCGGGCGACATTTTGCGCGTGGTCGACTTTTAGATGGAGGAATTTGTTGACCTGCTTCTCCCTAAGGCTTTTGCTTCTTTAGATTGTACTCGTGGTCAGGTCGTACGATGACTTTATATAAATCTGCATCTTTAAAAAATATCAAGTTTCTGTAATAAGATCTGAAAAGATGGAGATATACTGTACCAGTTATAGAAGGAGCTTAACCCTAACCCAGTGCTAGCTCATCACTGGGGTCACGTTATTTACAGGTGTTATTACGGTCGATACTAATTATGACAGAGCTCCCAAACAGCTGTGTGACATCATCCTTGAGGTGAGGAAGAAAAGAAAAAGAAAAAAAAACAGCTGTTATGTAAAAGCATAATTCTCCGGCGATTGATCGGGAGTGACGGGAAAGGCGTGAGGACGCCTCTCGGGACAGCGACCCGTGATCAATACATCAATATGCATTTAAGGGCCGCGGCTCGAGCTGTACTGAAAGCTCGGCTGGCATCGCTCTCGACAAATCAATTAACAAACGATACCCGCTTGCTCATCATGCATCTTGGTTTAACGTTAGCCCTCTCCGCGGAGTCAGAGTCAGAGTCGGCGACGAGGACGCCTTTAATTCGCAGGATACTCCGTCCTGCCTCAGCGGGTTCTTATCTCCGGCCTTCTGGCTTCAACCTGGCTTTATTTATATGCTCCGTACGAGTGTATTTCCAGCGGGTTCCTGATGGTGTACAATCGAAAAAAGAAAAAAAAAAAGAAAAATGTCAGCTTACATCCTGCATTGTTATTCAAATGGAGGCAAGACAATAGGGTTGATTTGCAGGCGTGAGGCTCAGAGAGGCCCCGGCTAATCCTCTCTGGGCCACGTTCTGCTCCACAGGCCGGCTCATTTAGCAATATGGTGAGTTAGATAGCACACAGAGGCATCACAAAACACACTCCTGTCACCTCTCAGCGGCACTCACAACCAGCCATGACACACACCAGCCAATAATACTCCTATAAGCACCGAGCCCGTGAAGTGTTCTCAGTCATTTGAAATTGTAAAGTGGCTCGACTTGCAGGGGAAATGCTTCAGCGTTCATCCGAGGAGCTTTCGTCAGAACCGAACCGGATCAGGTTAACTAAGTAGAACTGATCGAGAGCCTCGGTTGATACGGTACATCCAGTCTCGCCTACAGAGAATGTCGGCAAAATGGGAAAACTTGCAAAGCAACAGAGGTCGAGGTTAAAATTCTGATGCGGTAAAAACAAGTGATATCAATTTAAAGGTACAAAAATTTTGTAGGAGATTATTTTCTAGAGCTCTGGTAGAAAAAAAATATTTTGCTAACTTCTTCCCCGCCATTTTCCTTTCCTTCTCCCAGCTCGTGCGACAGCTTCAAAACCAAAAGGATAAACGGTAGTGTGTGTTCATACCGAGACACATGCAAATCATATATTTTCCATACCGCTGATAATGCTGCATCACAGGGAGGCGTTACACACTCGGAGGGAAGCGTTATTATCCACGCTGTTATGCATAAATGAGACAGAGAGAATGCACCTCCCATCCAGAGCGCGTGGATAAGTTCTGCTCTCATGGACTCCCTGGATGATTCTGGTATCAACTGGATTCATACTTGAGCTCTGAAGATGCGTTTCGGCTTTTAACTTCCAAACAAGTTCAATATATCACATCCGCCGTAGTTTTTGACCCATATGGCATCCCTTTTTTTTTTTTGGTCTTTACTTCACGTTCTTCCTCTTAATACAGTGTGTGCATGTGTTCCATATTTTCTTTTTTTTCTTTGAGAGTGTGATGTAGCACATCATTAAGATCAGACATGGATAACTGATTAAAAATGGTTAAATATAACCGATTTATTCGCATTCATTGATCTCATTTGAATTCTTCTTGCACATTGAGCATAATTTATTTAACTTATTTTGTCAAAATCATTAATGATCATGTTAATCTGATATAAAACTATTGACTACAATTATGATATGTTAATGAACTGACGACTGGACAAATTAAAAAACTGTAAAACATTTAACCAAACTAATGTACGTAGGCTGCATTTCGTCGATTTAGTAAACAGTGAATGTGTGAAACTTTTTATAGACACAAGTGAATCCAAGACAGGATTTTTTAAAAGTCCCTTAATATTACTTTGGTTGGAACTTTAGTTACAGCGTATAAATGTTTCGACTTTTACGCGTCATAAAAATGAGATTCATTCCTAACAGTCGAAGAAGTGAAATAATGCCAAGCCTGACCTTTCTCGCAAATCAAATAAGAATGGTCAAAGAGGATCCTTTATTTGCTGGTCGGAGTGAATAATGTTAAATACGGAGACTGAAATGACCTTGACTTTTTGCTATTCTGCGGTAAAAGGTCAACCCCCGGGCACACACTGTATTTCGGGCTATAAATGAGAAGACGAGCTAAAAGGAGTAAACACTTCCACCTTATCAGAGGAAAAGGTGATCAAACTAGCGGCGGCGTGACAGGAACAGAGCCTGAAACGTACGGCGAGCACGCGCGAGTGGCGAACGCGAGTGAGTATTACGGTGAATTCAGAACCGAAAGACCCGATCGGCTCCAAATTACATTTTATTTGGATGGAGCGTCTATACATATGGACGATACATTAGTATGAAATCGTGCGTTCGGCCAAGGGCGGGGAAAGATTCCGCCCTCCTGGAGTGGGAAATTTCGGCAGCACACACGGTTGGTTTTCAGTGTTCGTGGGGAGACTGGAGTCGAAATTGCATTTCCGCGGCCCCCAAAGCAAATGAGGTCCAGGCGGGACTCAGCAGAGATTCACACTGCATGAATCCGCAATACATCAACATCAACATGGCAACAGCAGCCATACCGCTCCAGAAATTACATCCCCCCCTCCGTTACATCCCTCCCTCCCTCCGTTCCCTCTTTCGGTCTGGAAAAATAAAAAAATTAAAAAAAAAGTACCAGGAGAAAACCAAATGAAAAAGCTTTCTGTTATATGTGAGTGAGGCTACATGGAAGAAAAAAAAACTGTATCCTGCGTTTCATTATTCGTTCTAATTAATACAAAATGACCCACTCATTAGGTTAAGCCTAGTTTTAAAACACTTAACTCGTTAATGCGTCTCCTCTTGCAAAACGTGCCGTGGATTTATAATTTATGATATATAGTGATAATAATGCTGTACTATGATCTTGTTTACCTCATGAACACAGTAATGTTTATACCTGAAGGTCTTTAGGGTATCTGTGTTTCCCCTTCATATGTGTGTGTGTGTGTGTGTGTGTGTGTGTGTGTGTGTGTGTGTGTGTGTGTGTGTGTGTGTGTGTGTGTGTGTTTCAGCAGTCTTGTAAGTTAAAGCAAAAATAGCAAACTTTGAAAAGTAACCCTGACATAGCAAACATGAGAAGTTTCATGTGGGTGAAAGTAAGGTGTGTAAACGTAATATTGCTATAATAAAAGAAAAGGAAGAAAGAAGATAAAAGACTTTAAAGAAAGAAATTCAGACAGACAGATAAAAGAAAGAACGATGCAATCATCAAGTTTTATTTTATTTCAGCAGAAGTTACAACCGATCTCGGACCTCATTCCGCATAAGTTCATAAAACACGTCTTTTTTTACCCTGTAACATCACAAAATCTTAATAATCATTTATTTAAAGCTACACTATATATTTCAGTTTTTATGTTTCAAGCTAAATGTCTCATTTAATAAAAAGCCACACTTTCACCACCATCTGTGGCGTCCATGTGAAATAAACGATGTGAACATTTTTTGGATGAGATTACATTGTCATTTTTCTACCCACTGATCACAGGGAGTATCACTGGAAAATAACTTTTTAAAGAAAGTTTAAGCACCCCTACCCCCCCGCACATCCTGATAAGAACTTGCATGTGCTCTTTTCTAAAAATCCCGCCAATGCCTCGAAAAAAGAAGAAAAAGAAAAAAAAGCACTACAGCAGTACTGTAACTCATCCTGATGGTTGATTTCATATACCCAGCTGGGCCTGTGGTCTTTCTCATCCTTCTGTCTAACCCTGACATTGCTCGATAGCATGTCCATCTACATTTAAATAATGAAACAATCAAGTAAGTAACAGCGCTGCGACAGCAAGTCAATACAACTATGAAAGATCTCCAATAATCAGCGCAATTAAAGCTGCGCGGTCTCGGGACCATCTGCCTGTCGTATTGACAGTGGCTGCTCTCAATCACGGGGTATCAGCCACGGAATAAATCATCACTCTAAATGAAAGCAGCATTATCATTGATGAACACATCATTTATGCCGATGTGGAGTCTCTTCTGACCAACAGCGCAAGAAAGGGAAAGAAAAAAAAGAAAAAAAGAAAAAAAAACATGGCTGGCTGCCGTCACCAGTAACCTCCGTCCTCCTTCTCGTCACTCTTCAGCCGACTAAATGATCCTCATGAATCAAATTTGAGGGATTAGTCTTTGTCAAGAGCTAGATTAACACAGAGGATTCAAATGTTGGCTTTCTTTTCTTTTTTTTTTTTTTACAAAATATTTCATCGGGGCAAAGCACTTCGCAGAACAGTGACTCTACAGAACTACAGAACTACCGGTCGACCGGGTTGATCGGGCCGGACTTTAATTGTGCTGACGTCATTGTCTGAATCAGTAGAGATGGATTTTGTGTCTTGTTTCAAAAACTCATTTAAGCAATTTTATTACGCTTATCATTATTGATAGCTAAGCAGTGTTCATTCTAGTCTCCATGTAATTTGTTTGATTCTGTCATTTAGTCAAAAAACGAGATGGGCCCCTCGATATGGTGCAGGGGTAACGAGCTCGCCTTATCGTCTGGAAATGGCAAGTCGGAGTCCGTGATGCTGTAGCCTCCTGCGGCCGGCTCTAGCGCTCTCTCATCAATCACAGCTCTGGCCAATCGTGGGCGTCCGTGCATGCGGAAGGAGCGCTAGGATAGCGCTATACCCTAACCCCTAAGCGTAATAAAATATATATATATATATATATATATAAAAACTAAGATAGCTAAAAACACAAATGGATTAGAGCTGAGCAATTATCTGCTGCCGCTTGATGTTCTACAAAGGCTGCTAAAACATTTTACAGTTTCATAAAAGAGAAACTTGAGCATTATTTAGCTACGTCATTTAAAATTTTATTACTTGTTTTTCGGTAATATTCAATATGGACGCTCAAAAGTGTGGTATTTTCATTTTCCGTATCTGAGAAGGAAAAAAAAACAGCATGGTATCTAATCCACCGTCCTCATCATGATAAACCGCTACGTCTGACCCGAGCTCTGATACGCCGTTACATCCGAACACATTAGTGAACCAGCAGGAGAAATGAATCTGCTCTCATCCCCAAACAACAACCCCCCCCCATATACACACACACACACACACACACACACACATGCATACAGCATAAAGAGCATTTCCATAATGCTCTTTATTAGATTGTTGTGGCCGTGTTTTATTTGGGGGGTGGAGGAACATGACACTGACCCCTCCAGCGCAGGCACTTTATGCAGACCCGGGGTCAGGCTCGGGTCAGGGCCAAATTGGTATCATGCAAAAAAAAAAAAAAAGGGGGAACAGGCTTTGTGGTGTGCGGTTTATGCAGGAAATTAATTTGCACCACACCACACCACGAAACACACTGTGATTGCTTCAGTGGTGGAGACACAAGTTATGGTGATGAGAGAAACAAAAACAATACAGATCTGCTGTTTTCATGTTACACATTTTTCCACCCAAATACTGGAATCTTAACAAACAAATTACATTTTAATACTGACGAGTATTATGTTTCTACGAGCAAATAAGTAAAAAAAATATCTGTTTTAGTTCAGCTGATGAACGTTTATCCGCCTCTAAATTAATTCGTATCATCTGAGCATCTTGTGGAAAATCAAAGTTGTAATTTTCTGCCAATTCTTCTCATCCTCTGCTTAATTATGTCAGACATTACAGACGGTCTTCTTTAAAAATCAGAAGTGGAGATTAACAGCAAAAAGTTTTTTGTGTTTGGATCTATTTTCCATCTATAAACACACACACACACACACACACACACACACACACACACACACACACACACTACCAGGAAAAAGTTTGGACACACCTTCTAATTCTATGGTCTTTCCTTATTGTTTATTATCTATATATTCTTATTCCAGAGGTATTTATTTTGTCTTGCTTTCCTTCATGAGAGCCAGTTTGACGATACTGTTCTTGCACGAACTGTTCCAGAACAGCTGACCTTGGTGTCTTCGTGTGGGCAGGGGTTAGGCTCAATGGTTAAGGTGCTAGACTACTGATCGGAAGGTCGCAGGTTCCAATCCAAGCACCACTGTTTGGCCCTTGAGCAAGGCCCTTAACCCTCCACTGCTCAGATGTATAATCAGATAAAAAAAAATTTTAAAGTCACTCTGGATAAGATTATTCTCCACAAATATTAAAATAACAACTGGCTGTTGTTACTTAATGCCAAGTATGTGTAATTTCATAATTTAGAAAAAAAAAAAGTAAAAAAAAAATCCCAACTTTTTTTTTTTTTTTAACTAGTGTGTCGAAATCTTTGACTGGTACTGTATATATTTTTATTAATTTCTCATCTTGTTTCAGGATTTTTGTACTTCCCCTGCTTGTCTGAATAATTCCCCAGAAAGTTTAATTTGTTTAGCAAAATTTCCAAAACAACCCAGAGATCAGATAATCACAGGGACTAATGTGAAACAATAAAGCGTGTTGATTCAGACGAGCGTCAGCTGGGCCGTGCAGTGGCCATATGCCTGAGAGTCGTCTGTTTCGTACGTTAAGATATTTTAACGTCCAATTAAGCCCATTAACAGCTGATTAGCGATTGCTTTGCCTGTGGCAAAAAAAAAAAAAAAAAACGTGCCTCTCATCATTTGGGCAGCTTGAGCCGGCTGGCGGGGGGAAAACGAGTGACCGCGGCTTAACAGGCCCGCTTTTGTCCAGGCTGACAGGCGACATGAGAGGGCCACTCCTGTTTTATTAATTAGTCCCTTTGAAAGTGAAGCCACGCTGCTTAATACATTAACGCTTTTGTGTTTCTGTTCTTTGCATATGCTCTCTCTCTCTCTCTCTCCATCTCTCTCAGGCTTTCTTTCATAGCGTGACCTTTGTCTGGCTGCTTACACGAAGCATCATGGCTGCTTGCACAACTGTCCACAGAGGCTTTTGGCCTTAATTAAACACAAATGAAAACAACCGCTTTGAAGCACAGAGGAAAAACTATCATGTCATATTCAGAACATTTTGTACAGAGCTTCAGTATTCTAATCACGCTTTCTGCTTTGTACTTTTTGCTCTTTTTTTTTTCCCGTGCACATAAGGGAAGATCCTGTTTTTGTTTTTGCCATGACATGTTTATCTGTAGAAGTGACTCCAAATGATTACTGTAGCGCTCATATGAAAGCATGTTTTGACCAAAGCATATGAAAAGTAGATGACAAGCTCGAGCACGAGATTAAAGTCTGCTTTAATGGATTTCTAAATCCAATCTGATAGCGATTAGTTCTAAGCTAGATGGTGATACTATAATAACAAATAACATTTGCTATGAATGACAAAAACAAGATCCTCTACTGAGCTGGTCGAGCTTAAAGCATGACACTAGTGAAATGTTTAGCAACTTCTAAAATAGTTTTTTTTTTTTCTTTTTCATCTTTTTACTTCTATCGTGACTCGGCTGGAGAGTAGTAACGGAGCTTCGCCAAAGTAGTTACGTCATAAGATGACTTTGAAAGGGGGCATGGCTTATTTCACGACGTCCTGGAAACAAAACAAAAACTATTTCTATGTCATTAACTAGTGGGAAAATCAATCCACGAGCAGTACATAACACACTTCATGTTGTGCTGTTAGAGGAAAACAATCAGTGATGGGATTGTGTAATTAAGCAGGTTTAAGTTGCTTAAGTTGAAAATGCTTTCTAATTCAACAGTATATAAATGACATACTTCTTATTTCTTTATATATAAGTTTAATGTTGTACGATGCTCTGCTCTTTTTTAGCCTCTCCTTTTTATATTTCTTAAAGTTACTTAACCAAAAAAAAAAAAAAAAAAACAGTTTGGTTGCACGCATATCAGTAGACCATGTAGTTATGTCACGGTGACGCGGGAGTATTTTCGACAAAAGAGGCATTTTGACCACAGAGCTTTCGCAGTGCGATGTGCCCTCCACTGGCTGCTGTTTTTCCCTCAGGAGAAAAGCGGCACATTAAATTTTGTAGCCGTCGTGCAACAGTACTGTTTGCTGTTTGATGCGCATCCTGTAAAAGACGCAGTGAACTGCACGTCGGCTGACTGTTTGCCTGAGCGCTGTCACAGCTCTGGAATTACGGAAGTCTCATTTCCAAGGGCGAGACACTTCGAGAGTAATGGACATCACGTTAATGACGTCTCTAGGAGCATCGCCGGTTGCTATGGCAGCACGTCGGAAAAAAACTAAGGAGCATGAACGCTTCCTCGAGTTCAGTCTCAGAACTTTAGCGACGCACAGAATAAACATTTTGCTTCATTTCAGTTTCTGTCTCATATGGAATTTGAGATCATCAGAGTGATATTAAATATTGATACTTGTCTGAAGTTAACTTCACAAATATAATAAATCTAAGAGAATTGTAGTATGAAATATAAAAGATAATATCTAATTAATTTGAACAAAAATAACCAATAGCAATGCTCGGTACTGGATCACTGCCATCTCTAGTTTTTGTATAATAGCTGGACGATATTATTCCCAATATTCCGACTGAAAGCATTCTGATTAAGGATGTTTACACGGACGCTGAATCTATATGTGCTCAAAGCATTTAATCAGAATATAAATATTTTGAAATGCGCAAAGTGGTTTTATCTACTGTGCACAATTTATTCTGCCTGAAATATAACAGAAGAAGAAGAAGAAGAAGAAGGCGATTTTGCATCCAACTGGACTACAAACCTGGGAAAATTAGGTCTTAGATATGTAATTAAAAACAGGGTGGTTTTAGAGAAACAAAGTATGAGCTCATACTGTATAAATACGCTACACGACGAGTTCTATCACTGATATCACCGATGTTATTTTGGATGTTTCACTGGCTAAGCGAGATTGTCTCCGTGTAATCTGGCAACCCTTGTTTGAGAAAAATTCAATTCATTTAATAAAAGTATATTTGCATGTCTGCTGATCTTCACGCAGTATTCTCAGAAGCAGATACATCTCCTGCAACTTTGATACATTTCTGAAAACTCGTCATGTCACCTAATGCTACTCCTACACGGTGAAAACATTATAAAAATATATACCGTAGATTCACACCACAACCCTCTCCCTCAGATTGAAAATTCCTTCCCTGCGATCCGAATCGGCTCGGCCTGCTTAGATCGAGGTGGTTACATGATGCGTTTTTTTTTTTGGGTGGAGTGCTTTGGAGTCTTTGGTCCACGTTTTTGTGACATCTCGCACTAATGTAATTCCATCTTGTCCAGCATCACAAAGAAACTTTTGTGTTGGCTTCAAATTGTTCAGAATGTGGCGGCTAGGCTTATCATGCGGTCTAAATTAGACCACAGACCACATCGCGCCTATTCTTGCTTCAGCTTCACTGGCTTCCGGTGTCTTACTGCCTCCAGTTTACAATAACAGTTTTAATACTGAAGGCCCTGTTTTTCCCCTATGTACAGTATTTAATCAGAAAGACTTCACTAAAGTCACTCAGTCATTGTGATCATCTTCAGCAGGGTTGCTTACGGTAGCAGATTCTCTGCTCCTCTAACTCAGAGTTAAGACCTACCGGTTTTGTCTGGCCTGTGCACAGCTACTGTATATTCTATATCGTACTGACTGCTAGTGCATTTTTTTTTTTCCTCTTTACTTGACTATAGCATGATATTGTTAATTTTATGGCTTTAATATTACATTTTCTGTATCCTGTAGTACTTTATGGTGTTTGTGCATCTTATTTTCTGGTTTATTATTAAATTTATTATTCATGTTGAAAAATAAAAGATTTATTTATCAAAATTCCAACAACATATTCAAACCTATATAGATTTTATAAACGATTTCACAAATGTTCAGCTCCAACAGGTTCACGTTCGATAAGTCCCTCATGTTCTCTTCAACTTCTTCACCCCCAAATGCGAACATTATGCTTGTTGACTTTGCTATTCGTATGAATCGTCTGGCCTCATTTAAAACATTAAATGTAGTTAATTTTTACATCTGGTTAAAATTTTAGAAAAAATTTTTAGAAAAAAATTGTCAGACAATGAAATTATATATTATTTGTTTGTTTGTTTATTATTTGATTATACACATATTAACTTTTATTGTTAATTTTCCTTTTTTGAAAAGTGTCCCTGAAAGGCTTTACTTTATCAATAAAATGTACTATTATTTATTATTGTTTTGACTGGGCTATTATTTCAATGATTATTGCCATATTAAGGTTCAAGTAAACACAGCAAATGCCATTATAAATTATTACTATTAACATGATGAATATAAATTGGACTTGAGTTTATAAATTTATGCCCATATATTGCATACTACTAATTGTATAATAATTTATATAGAGTTTACATATACAGTAAGTAGAAAGAATAAAATTTAAACACCGACTAGTCTGCAAAAGTCATAGTTTAAGTAGGTCATTGTCACCTTGTCCAAGTTCAGCTTTTGTACAGTAGTAATAATAGTGCATTTTATTAATAATAATAATAATAATAGTAAGAAGAAGAAGAATAGTAAAGCTGCAAAAACATCGCAATGAACAAGTAATTAGTTAACTTAAGTCCTTAATACTGTAAAATAAAGAGACCATAGATCAGCTCCATATACTACAGCAGAGCTCCTTCAGCATCTGCCACACATGCAAATAATAAAACTTCATTTCTACCGCCTCAAATATCACACCATTCCTGTCAAAAAGGATCCCATCCCAAAAAAAGAGATGTGATAATAATATTTCACTTAAACACATAATGGAATTACAAGTGGTTTGCATGAAACTGGCCACCGGTGGTGAAAAAACAATAAGACAAACCCAAAGAGCAACAATCATGCACTGGGAATATGGCGAAAGGTGCGGAAAACAAAACACGGCGGTGAGCGCCGCGTCCCCGAAGATCACGTCCCCTCCCCTTTCCGAGCGGTGGAAAGCAGATGCATGGCGTGACCTCGAAAGAGGCTGGAATATCAGCGCTGGATATTGCCGAGGTGAGAAATCAAGGCAGAGAGAGCGAGCCACCGTAGGTAGGAAATTGACTCGGAGGGGAAGCACACCTGCTGTTCATGTGAAGCCCAAAACCTCTTTGTTCGAGCTCTGACCGGCCTGCGATCACATCAGCAACAGCAGGATGTAAGCCGTGCTGAGAAAACAAAAAAAACAACAACAAAAAACAACAAAAAAAAACATTGCTTTACTGACTGTTTAGCATGACATATACAAATCTTTTTAGAAAATGGAGCAGGGCAAGATCGGATAAAATCTACCTGTGCTGATTGACAATGCGTCTTATAAAAAAAGCGAGCTGAAGAGCGCGTGCTCGTGTCGGTTTGGCGCTGTCACTAAAGGCCCATTTTCAGAGCCAGCAGCAACAGCAAGGCCTTCATTATTCTGAGCAACTGTGGAAACTGAAATCCTGTCATATACCACACTCTGATTGATCACTGGCCAGGAGAAAACACCGCCTGCAATATACAGAGCGTATAATCATATAGAAAATAAGAAACATCTTTTTTTTTTTTTTTTTTTTTTTAATCCTTGGAAACAGATTTAAAATGTAAATGCTAAATTAGAAAACGATGGATTTGTAACAAAGTGTCGCGTGTACATTACAGTAGGCGTTTAAAAGGTTACACTTTTGAACATGTAATTTTCTTTTTTTAATACCTTATGCACATTAAAGGTAAATCTGAATAACAACCGGTGACGAAAGACTGGTTTAAATTTGTAATTTTCCAGGCGGTGGAAAACAGTGTTTGAATCCAAGCCCCATGACACACCAGTGGTTCAATGGGTTTTGATTAATTTCTTCTGGAGTTATGTTTGAATAATACATTAATACTTTCAGAATCATGGGAACAGAAAAGGAGACGGATGACTGTTTTAAACCGCAAAGATCTACAAACTGCTCATGTTGCAGAGCTATCGATATATTAACCCCTGGCTTACGAGTAAGTTACGAGTCTTACTGTATAAGCATATTATTAATAATAAATACTACAGTACAAATGATGCGGTAAATACAATAAACTAGAAACAGGGACGTGTAGCTTTAAGTTAAAAGATTCATAATAAACTTTTTTTTAAATATTGATTGAGATATTTATTGTGACGAAATGATGGCTTCCTCGACAAGAACTGCATTATTATTATTTTTTCAAGCTGTAATTAAACACAGGTTTAAGGAGGAGAGAACGGCTCGGCTCCCGTGACTCAAACCGGTCTAATCGGATCTGATCAATCTGCCCGGCAGGAGAAAGGTTTACTCTGAGCGTACGCCACTGCGATAGGCTGCAGCTCGACTACAGCGAAGTGGAGAAACAAACAATGAACAACCATAATCTGGGGCTTGAATCGCAGGTCACCCGGGGCCGCTTGCGCTGCCTCCCAGTAAGTGTTGTGGTGTCAACTCCTTTACACACTCGCCATTCATCTTAGCCAGGCAACCGGATTCTGCGGCAAAACAGGAAGAAAGAGGGGAGGGCGAACAGAAACAATGGCTTAATGTATGTTTAGGGAAATAAATGAAATCTCTAGCTGAAGCGTTCCTCCCTCGGTGGCCAAATTTTCTGACACAGAACTAGGTAACAAACGCGGCGGGGCGGGCGGGGCGGGGCGGCTGGGGACGGAGCGTTTCCTGATCCGAGTGCCCTGTGGACCTTAGCGTCTGAAGCGCGGGCATTATGGTGAGCGTGGCCCAGTCACAGGAGAGAGGCCCTAACACTGGCTGTTTTGCTGTTTTACCTGAGCAGGGAGGGATCGAGGGAGGGAGAAAATGTGATTCGTCCTCTGCTCTCTTCACGGCCCATGAATCAGATCACGTACTTTTCCTTGCCCGAGGCCTTCTCATGCTGCTGTCTCGGCTGAAGGTGCGAAGCTCCGCTGTGCCTCTCTGTAAGCCGATGTGTCTAGCTCAGAAAGGCTCGGCTGAATTTTCCAAGCAACGGCATTTGAATCCAAGCCCCATGACACAGGAGAAGTTTTGTTGTTGTTGTTGTTGTTAATTTCTTCTGTAGTTACGTTAAAACTTGCAGAATCATGCAAACTGAGGGAAGAGAAGGGCACTTGAGGGAACAGAAAGGACTACTTTACATAGTCAAACGCACAACGCAAGATTTGCATTTCATACAAGCTACAGTATTTTATCTTTGTTTGTTTGTGTTTTTTTTTATTATAAATAGAGTTTAGCCTGCATACTTGAGCAAAACAAATATTTGTCTCTGATATGTACAATAATAATTTATTCAGTGTGAGAGCGAAAAAGAAATAAAAATACATACATCCATACATAAACATGCACACACACACACACACACACACACACATATTAGATTTATTTTTGCTACTGCCTCAGGTGCTAGCGTTATTTCAAGAGTGGAACGGCTCCCGTGTTTTTTTCTTTTCCGAGGCAGCTGATTTTTATTGATAATCCCACTCTATCATTTCAAAGGTCCTTGACTCCTCCTGAGCCTCCTGACTTCATTTCTCTCGGTCCTTGTCTCCGGCCTCATCGTCACCGTCCTCCAGGAACACGTTCCCTTCTTCCCCCTGCCGTCATAAATTAAAGGCCATGCGCTAGGCGCCGTGGCAGCTGGCATAATTAACCATGTCTTCGCACTCCCCTTACACACTCTTCTCTTTGTTTCACAACACTCGGGCCCTGGCGCGTCTTGGCTTACGCTTAGTCACAACATGCAGGAATGTAAATGGGAGTGAGTCATACAGTATGTACACATGTGTATGTGTGTAGTAGTAGTATTAGCAGTGTGACCTCTCTCTCTCTCTCTCTGCTGTGGTTATTTAACATGAAACTGTATCACATACGACACTGGCGCATGATTTCCATGTTGTCTGTTACGGAACATACAGTATGTATATTAAATTGTAAATACAGTAAGATTAGCGTCACGTTATTAGTGATTGCTGTTACATTTCTGAATTATTTCATTCTTCGAAAAACAAATGAACAATTCATATAATTTGGTGTATTAACTATTAATAATGAATAACGTACTGCAGTGGTTAATAATAATACGGAACACATGAAACAAAATCATGATGTAAATGCTGTAATTTAATGACTGTAATTAAAATTGTCGTCACAATTTTACACTACAACCTCCGTAGTTAATGCGAACGCTTATCATCGGGACTGTAAGACATTTGAAATGTTCCTGTTGTCGTCTGTGAGAACCAGAGGGTCGTCGTCTTGTTAAATTTCCAGCAGTTCTAATTTCCACGGTCTACCTATGCCTCCTATTGGTCTGTTGCATTCAGTTACCCGACATGGCTTGCTGAGCTCAATCTCAGAGGGAAGAATAGAGAAAAGGAGAGAGAGAGAGAGAGAGAGAGAGAGAGAGAGAGAGAGAGAGAGAGAGAAATGCAGAGAGAGAGAGAGAGAGAGAGAAATGCAGAGAGAGAGAGAGAGAGAGAGAGAGAGAGAGAGAGAGAGAGGGATGTGAACGTTCGTAATGCTGACCGTTGTCTCTTTACATGAATCTGCACATTAAGAGCCGTAAATGAGGCCGTCGTGCTCGACACGATCGCGCCTGATTCTGTAACGTCATTTAAAAGGGAGTCATCGGCGGACGCCGCGTTTTAGTCACCTTCGACGTCGAACCTGCTGCCTTTATTTACTGTATGTTACCGGAACTACGTCTGCTTAAAATATTACACACAAAGGAAGTGGGGAAAAAAAAGACAAACTGCAGCATGCTAATCATTAATCCTGAGAAAATACCTGGCTTTAAGCATACTTGTGAAAAATGCTCTGCTTTTTTCTTTCTTTCTTTTCTTTTTTTTTTCTTTCCCATCTCCGTCCTAATCTCGCGTCTGCTTTCTGCTCGTATGGACGCGCTAATGCATTCGACTTTGACATTTCTGTTACAGTGGATTAGCAACGCAAGACGGCGAGCACGTGAGGAAGTAGAAAATAGCTCATAAATATATGTAAACACGCATCAGGGCTTTGTAGGAAATAGGAAGTATGCACGCACAACACACACACACACACACAACACACACACACACAGAGCAGTTATGCAAACACAGGTGTGACAGGTGTTAATAATCATGGGAGGTCGAGGGACTGGAGTGCAGCTCAGGCGTGGGTAATTATGCAAATATTATCATGCCAAGACATTTTCACAATATGCAATAGGTGTCACAGTCACACAGTGTCGAAGGAGGCAGAAGAACAGGAGTGCCACAAAATATAGGATTTAACATTTATAAAATATATATATACAGTATATATATATTCGCCTTAAAAACAAAGTGGCAAGGAATAAAGTATTTCAGGAGGGACACACACACACACACACACACACGCATTTTAACAACTATGAGATATTTGTGACGGTTTAAAAATGTAATAATAATAATAGATATTGAGGACATTTGTGAAAACAATATCTGATGAAAACATGATAATTGAAAATGACTAAATTAATTGAAATAAGGTAAAGGATGCATTCGTTATGACGTTATTATTTTTGAGGATTCCAGACTTTTAAGATTTTAAGCACTGTTCAGACAAATATTTTAATATGAATTACATAAATCATGATTCATCTTCAAAAGTAGAAGAAGAAGAAGAAATATTACACCTTCGCATGTTAACTTGGACAAGCTTCTCCCTGACATGTAAATGCAGATTTCTAACATATTGCTGTGTTTCATAAAGAATAAATTCGCTCAGATCATCAACAATAAAAAAATATGTTATACGTATGAGGAGTGAAGCGAAGCAGCTCCTATATGATTTCACACATAATCTCTAATATATACGTGTAATTTCCACAGTAGGTAAGAATCATATTGGGAAAATGAAAGAAGAATGATTACAGCCTATGAACATAAGTGATAAAGCACACATATACTGTACATATCCATATATACAGTACAGTCCAGGGATTTATTTATTTATTTTTTGCTCGAACCTGCGTCCATTAGCATGGTTATAAATATTGATGTGTGCTACGAATGGCAGCGTAAATGTATAGCTTCGGAGAGATTAGCATGTTTAAAGAAATGAAGCATGTAATGACAGGTAGTTTCACCTCCATTACTGCACGCTCATCACAATTCCTCCATTTCTACTCACACACACATCAAGCGTGCAGCCTGACCCCCGCACCCTTTTTCTTTCTTTTTTTTTTTTTTTGTGTTCCACATATCGGGAACTGAATAAAGCCCCTCTCTTTATAAAGCTTGACTCCGACGAGATCCCCAACAAAGTTCTGAGAGGCAAATGACCCAGTCATAAATCCGCAGAGAATTAAAAAAAAAAAAAAAAAAAAAGGTCGGGCACCATTTCACATTTACAACACAAGAAACTTTTTGAAATTCCCCTCCCTCACTCCCTCCCTTCTTCCTCCCTCCCACGATTTCCATTGGTAATGAGTGAAGTATTTGTCTCTCTGTGCCAGGGCGGTAATTAACGCCCATGGTTTCAAAGGCAGTTCATTTTAAACACTCATCCCATCCAAATCCCTCTTTCTCAGCTATTTCTCCCACTATTGTTGAACCTGAACAGAAGGTGAGAGCCCCCGAAACAGAAATGAAGAGGCGAGAGAGAGAAAGAGAGAGAGAAATTGGAAAAAGGGGGGGGGGGGTTGGATTTGAGTCATCAGAAATTGAAGACAGGGATTCTGTCCGACAAATTTGATTCCCTTTTTCTCTGGTTCGTACGGGGGTTCGTCCCTGCGTGCGCATCCTCGCCTGGGGCGCCGGACAGGAAACGGTGCTTTTAGCAACTCCTAACCTAACTAAACTTACACTTAGCATATGACCAGCTGAAGTGCATTGGATTTGGAAACAGTTAGTCGATTGTTTTCTGGTCCCTGGGTGGCAGTTTATGGTAATGTTTGCATCAATACAAGACAAAAGCCACCGAGCTGTACGGAGCACATCAAGGAAATGAAAGACAAGGCATGCCTTTGTCACTTCAGTGCACTATAAAGGAGGGATTTGGAGGCGAGGGCCACCGATCGCTGGGGAGCAACAAAATGAATGAAGTGTAGAAACGCCTAGGCTTGATCCTCTCCACTGGAGGTTTAGAGACTAGCTAATAGGCCGGGGCTGCACCCGGGACAGGAGATATATAACCCAGACACGTTTTTGGGCACCGCGAAAGGTCACAAAAGGGCAGCGCCGGAGAGGAGGGGATGATAGGGAACCTGTCATGAAAACCCCATTCTGGGGGAAATGACTGACAATCCTTGTATGCCGTTAGATAAAACATTTCTGATTAGCGGATCTTTCTACTCGTCAGGTGAAAAATTTATAACGGCAGAGGACTTTATTTTTTTCACCAATTAAACGGTCTTCAATTATATAACGTATAATCAAATCGTAACAATCATTTTGCGTACATTACATTTCTCAGCTCATTCCATATGACATTATGTAAAATATTTCCGGCATTAGGTATCACCTACAGAAATCTGTTTAAACATTAATGAGATATAGAATAAATATTTTAACACATACATATAGTGATCACAGGAACATGTGTAAAATACAGCAGGTTGCGTAATGTAGGTATTATCTATACGTTCTCTAAGGAAGGTTTGGGTGTTTGAGTGAAAAAACAACAAAAACAGTGGCTCTGTTAAAGGAACTAAAAGATCCAATCCGTATGAAAGGTTTTACATGTTAAAGATTCATAATCCACACAAGAATTCTGTATTTTTTGGCATGAAAAATACAGAATTATTATGAAACCCAAAACAATAATTATATTGATGGCTTAATCTCCTGGTACATGAAATAACCAAAATCCTTAGTAAGTGCTTAGTAAAATCTCTTCATAATAATAATAATAATACAAACCATTATGTATTATCTCTTTTAAAACAAATGACCTCTCTGTGTGTCTTTTTCCCCCCATTCCCCGTGTCTCTCTGTCTGTCTTGCAGACACGTTCAGAAAATACTAATTGTGCCTAAAAGCAACAAGATGATCCACTAACAATTTTTGGGCAGAGAGAGAGAGAGAGAGAGAGAGAGAGAGAGGATTGAAATGTGAATTTCAAGGACATCTGAGCACTGGGCTGTCATCATGGTCCGATTCACCGCTTATTTCTCTGATATGCATCTCCTGACCTGTATATAAAATTCATAGTTTCACAAGTGACATGAGCGAGCCTTGGGTGAGCGAGAGGGAGGGTGGAAGGAGGCAGGTTTCTTGACCCTGGTCACCATGGCAACCGCGGGGCTGATGGGGTAGTAGGAGGCCAATTTCGCCACGGGAGGAGCAGCATGAGAAGGCCCGGGCTTTTCCGCGTATATAAAATTGATATGTTTACACGGAAAGGCAAATGTCTCCGGCGGGCTTCGCCACTTGTCCCTCGTAAGCAGGTTAACGAGAGAAGGAGGGACGAGGGGACGTTAATTGAGGGATGGAAACAAATGAGGTGAAGATGGAAAAAAAATTCAAGCGAACATGTGTGTGTGTGTGTGTGTGTGTGTGTGTGTGTGTGTGTGTGTGTGTGTGTGTGTGTGTG
>JAQQZT010000019.1:20045048-20062218 GCA_030068275.1 Clarias platycephalus | reverse complement strand
TAGTATTTTAGTTTCATATACAATATATACTGTATATATATATATATATATATATATATATATATATATATATAAATATATAAAAATACGATCTATATATGTCATTATTGTGGTGCACTCTCAGCTCAGCCGGAGAAAATTAGAAAATATCAGACTGTCATTGTGAGTTGATACCAGGATTTAGAAAAGGAAAAAAAAAAAAAAATGCCAAAAGTAGAGATGACAAATCAGTCCAGTGAAGAGAAGTGGCCCTCAGACAGGGGATGTCATTTGTCATGATTGCCATTTGGCTGCACTCCCTTCACCCCGGCTCGGCATCAGATGAATGGTACCTTGATAGCCATTAATTCTAAATTATCCAAATTTGCCAAACTGCATCCCTGCATGTGCGTTGAAATTAAATTTATCTGTGCTTTGCCCCCTCCCCTACGTCTTTTTCTGTCCTCCTCCTGATCTGCACAGGCTGACTCTTTCAGAGAACGGAGGTGGAATTAGATTTGCCCCCTGCACAATACACACGAGCAGAGCATCAAAAGCCCTGAGCCTGGTGACATTTTGAAATGTTCATCTCTCCTCATTCCAGTTCCCTATTTGGAATGAATAAACTGGCCGGTACTGAAAGAGTGGCAGCTCCCTGGGTTTCGCTTCACCCTCCTCCTCCTCCTCCTCCTCCTCTTCCTCCGTTCCCTCATCTCCCTCCCCCGAACCCCCCGAGTCCAACCTTTAGGCCATTGAGGGGCTTTGTTGGAGGGGGACGCAGCTGAGTTCACACACACACACACACACACACACACAAACATACACTTGCACACACACAGAGACCCCTGCATAATACTGGAGGTAATTAAGCCACAGCTTCAAGGTTCCATGGACACAAGACAATTCAGCCTAATGAAGTATCGATCGGCTGCAGCCGAAGTAAAACAAGTTGACATTCATTTAGAGGAGGTATTGAGAACGTACCACAATGCCATCCGAGACATAAAGCCTCAACGACACAAATTTAAATCATATGAAAACAATGAGGCCTCAATTATGTTGCCGCTAGTAATCGAAGGAACCGTAAAGGAGGCCGGCGTTTCATTAACAGAACCTCCTGATTGAAATCATCTCGACTAGGGTGACTGGGGTGCCAAAATATATATTCTTCATATATTTACAAATATGTGTATAAAGAAAAGATAGCATACTATGTGTGAACCATCACAAGGTGAACCTTTACAGCTTTCTCATTCCGTTGAGAAAGGATGGATGTTTTGTGTAGTTGCTTATTCTCTGCAAACTTGTTTAGAAGAAAAAATTTAATTGCAAGCGCCATCAGCTTAGAAACCTAGTATATGAGATATATTTCCCCAATGTGGATATCTGAAAGGATAATACTTTCATAGATTCTTTTCAAAAGATTATATAAGAAATTAATTAAAGGGCTAAATGACACGCTAACTGTTAAATAGTCCATATCTAATAAAATAAAAGCAGGTTCAGTTCCTGAATTCTACCTTAGGTTTTTTCTTTAAAAAAAACAGGACAATAAGATGATTCTAATGTATTAATAAAACAGTCTATCGAATGGCCTGGATGGCATTAATAAAATCCGCAATTATTCCTGTGCAGAGTGTCCTGATTGATTTACGTGCTCGTATCTGTCGTGAGACGGTGTGCGGCGTATAATATTATTACCCTGATGAACACTGATCAGGGAGCAGTCCCTTCCTGACTTGACCACCTTCCCCTTTCTCGAATCACACTAATCTCTCTGGAGAAAAAGATCTGTAAAGTAGTCATTTCCTGCAGTTCGCCAGGGACCCCCCAGCTGATAAACAGCAACTTCGGGGTTAGACTCATTAGAGCCGCGTGATTGGCAGATGCTAAGATTCACATCAATTGCCCTACTTCTGTGATTGAGAGCCGCGGATACGGTGTGCGGACGTCAAAGCCGAGAGCGACGCTCCGACCCCAAACAATGAGTCAATCAGGGAAAATGTTTCGGCCGCCGTCGTCTGCGAGCCTGGATATGTCAAAGAAGACCTTGATTGGTAAGGAGATAAGTACGGTTCCATTAAAGCAGGGACGATCTGACGTCGCCGTCTGAGACGAGGGTCGTCTGCCGTCGTCGGCCGTCATTAGATCGCCGTTTGCATCGGCGCGTTTGAACTCTGTATATCTTTCATTAGGGCTTATTCTGGAAAGCTTACACGGTGGAATAGTGCGTAAGCCATTTGGTCGAGCTCCTACTAACAGAATAAAGATCACCTAGGTGTCTAATGCGCTATGATGAATAAATCTTTCCAGGCCAGAATAACATAACCGCCCATTTCCGAGCGAGCACCCACGTCCTGAGCTCGTTTACGCAATCAAATGCAAATCTATCCTTAAAGTAATCACATGTCTTATATAATGGAGTGCACAAATGTCACTTGCAGATATGTTTTAACCCCAAACGAGGTGCGACAGATCCCGAAATGACAGGCAATTCCGCTGAAACCAATGCATTTTTAAACATCAGCAATTATGCCAAATGGACAGGTTTAGAGTAATATTTGCATTTTTGCAAAATACATGATGAAAGCAGGCATCAAAGTCAATTTGGCTCAATCTCAGCAAGGTATCATGCGCCAGGGGAAAAAAAAAAAACACATAATAAATAAATAATAAATCAAATAAATAAATAAATCACTCCTGGAGAATTTTCAAATGAAGACGCTGGTGTGTATGATAAAGGCAGTAGCAAATAAAGACTCGTGCAGAAAGAAGTTTAAATAAAACCGTAATTACAGTATGAAATGAAATAAGAGTGGATGTGAAAGCTTCACGCTTGCCGTATGACAATGTACAGACGCGAGTAAAGGCGGAGCAGCGGTAGTAGGAAAGCTGCTGAAGATAAACATCTCGCTAAACTAATCCAGATTGAACTCTGAATGCATTCCTTCCATGCCTCACTTAGTTAAAAAAAAAAAATTCCTTTTAGCTCACAGATCCATCAATGCGCGAGAATATTCCACCAGCAGGTAAATCAGCAAGCTTGAGACATTATTAGCTTATAAAGGATCATGAATTAAAACTATGGCAAGAACGTGGCACCGGAATGATCTCTGAATACGCTCAAAGTTCTCTGTCAGGAATTTTCGATTGCACGGTTGTCCGATACCTCATAAATCCCGTCGAAAAAGAGAGAGAAAAGTCAAAAGCCATCCAGTTTATGAAAGGACTTAGCATCAATAAAATTAAATTAAATTAAATTAAATTAAATTAAATTAAATTAAATTAAATTAAATTAAATTAAATTAAATTTAAAAAGTTCTCATGGTAAATATGGAAAGGTATGAAATTATCATCTAGTCAGGATAATAAGGAAACGGGACACGCTGGGCTGCAGGACGGCTCTGCACCTGTCGAGGTTCGAGTGTGACGGCTGCTTTCTCCTACCTGTCAGCAGTGCAGGGGAGTTCGACCTCGTCTCTGAAGAACTGGAGACCGACACGCTGCCCGCAGAAACTCTGCTTCTACTTCACTGAAAATATGAGAGGAGAAAAAAATATATGAACGTCTACACAAAACTTTTAATCTGTATTAGGGATGCTCATTTCGATTAATTTTCCCAACTGACAACCGCCGTTCGTTATCCGAACATTAACCAGATTAGAATATTAAATAAGAATTGAATGAAAATAGAACTGAGGAGTGTCTGATTAAATATGCAAACATTTTTTTTTCAGTTTTTATTCTAACATGTGCGAACAACCGCACACAGAACATATCAAGAACAGAATTTGGATTCACACATCGTCAAATTGTCACGCACCTGCAGTGTTTCCGACAACAGAGAAAAACTGCCACATTTTTATGCCGCAAAACTTTATACTACTACTACTACTAATAATAATAATAACAAAAATAATAACTAGAGAGCGAAAATTCCTGTAGAAATTTTAAGCGTGCCTATGCCGCTGCCGGGTCACTTCTAATGTGTGCGGCATCATTGACGGTACAATGATGTCATAGCTGATGCTGGTCTCAAAGCCTGGTGTATGGGACATTTTGGGGCGGTTTTCGGGGATCTGTGGGAAAACCGTGCGACGAATCCCCACCAAAAGTCATAGCACACCATTCCCGATCGAGCCGCACGAAACGGTGTAACATACGTGAGGGTCGTCTCAAAGCTGCGGGGTGAGAAACGGTCCAAAGTTTTAGGTGGAAGAATAACAAATGGATTTCTGGGGGCATTTCTGGGGGAAGAGTAATAAGTGCGCCTAGGCACACTTAATAATTAAAATATATTTTATATTTTTAACTGACAGTAATAATCGGTCAAAATTTATTCTTTCGGTTAGCGGTTAAACGGTCAATATGAGCATCCCTAATCTGTATACAAGTAAATATAATAGATAAATAATTTTCCATGAAATCTGGAAAAACTTTTGTGCACAAATTAAGTATGGAATATCAAACACACAGTGTCTAACAGTTACAGGTAAATAATCAACTACAACAAGTCATACATCTAGACGTTCATAGTTACATTTAAAGTTGAGGAATGTCTATGAGGTAACTACGACTTGTGTTTTAGCAGCTGTAAACAATCTTTCCATCGCAAGTCTTGGAATTATAAGTCAAAAGAATGATCAGCTTTTCACTTTCAAAATGTAGTTGTGATTATAACAAAGTACTGACACTGGAGACTCCTTCCATAAAATGAAATGAAATGAAAAAAGAAAATGTTCTCTCAGCTACAGTTCATGTGTACACATAGTTTGAGGTGTACAGCAACAAACAGCTTTATACAAACCTGCGCTATTGTCAGAGCTGCTGTTTTAGAAAACTAACCATTACTCTCTGACCACTCGGAGCGAACAATTCAACATCACTGCAGTATAAAAATATATTGTTTAAAAAGACTCAACGCAAAATTCACACATGCAGCAGTAAAAATGAACATACAGCATTATATAAAAACCACACACAGACTATAGTTACTGAAATCCATGTGCAATATAAAAGAAAAGTAGGCCAGCTACTACCAATAATCCTCATCAGGAACAAATCTGATGAGTCTCAAAAGTATATGATTAATTCTTTGATATTAATCATGTAATTCTTTCATATAAAACAAAGCCTAAGCTTTATTTGCTAAGAATATTTGACCTTGTCGGAGAGAGTTAAGACGCTCCGGCTTGGATTGAAAAGAAGGGGGAAAAAATGCATCTAAAGATTAAAAATAATGCTTGAACTATTACCGAGGATTATGAACGAAGGAAAATTGCTTTTCATTTTGATACAGTGCTGATTTATAAGCAAATAAGGAGCAGGTGGTAGCCTACATTACAGGCTGCAGCAGGAAACAAGGTTTTTCACAAAAGATATGTGAGGTTTTCATTTTGTGCCCTTCCTTCCTCAAACACTAAAATTTAAGCAATACCTTGTAAGAGCAACACAATCTGTTCTCGATTCATGCTCCACAGCTCCAGGATACAAGACTGGAAAGAAATGCAGAACGCTTTTGATCTTCGCACATTCATGAGGAAAAAAAAAAAAAAAAAAGTCCTTTATGGCTATCAAGTATGTCTCACTTTGAGAGTGAATCTTGTTTCATCGAGCTGTGGCGTGTGTTTATATGTGAATGAGAATCGTTCCAGAGGCGACATAACGTTCCTGTCAGGCCAAAGCTGCATACGCCTAACTGACTTTCATCAAAAATAACACGCTTAGTGTCAGATGCTACTGGTTTTTTTTCTAGATATAAGGAATTTGTGTTATATATTTCCTTTTCTTCTGAAATGAGTTTCTGCTACGAGTATGTCCTTTGATTGTACGTGTAAAAGTTTTAAACCTGCTTAAAAAGTTTTTAAATGTTCAAAAGTACTCATTGCTTTGGCCATACTGAGACATAACAGATCTTGAAACAACAAAATTATTAGCTGGATTGTAAATTCATGCAGCATTTTCTTTTATAGTCAAACAAAAAAGTTAAAGCAGACAAAATTCAATTCGCTTAATAAACAAAAAAAAACAATAAATGATCTGTTAGTGCAAACTATATGGTATGTAAGTAAGGAAAATCATTATTTGGTACAAATGTTATCAGAACTATGTATGAAAATCTATCACATCTTACAGTAGACTTATGTTTTATAAACATCGGACAGTGAGAAAAGTGAATAACTTTCTACTGCATTAAAAAATTTAACTAATTTTACAGAGACTAATTTAACACTCTACTGCATAACTTTTTAAAAAACACATCCACATTTTTTCTTGTATTTCTTTCAACTGCATGTCATACGCATTCCTTGTTAAATATTTCTTCCATGTCAAATAAGAAATCGGAAAAAAAAGGATAAAATGTATAAAATTAGGAACAATCAAATGTGTTTTTTAATAACAACAACAAAAGTTAGCACTTATCTTCTGTGTTTATAAAAAAAAAAGTCCTTTAAAAATCGAATGTGTTTATTAGCGCGTGTGGCACAATTTTTTGTTCTACTTAACATTAAATTAATTATTTATAAAGATTTACAACAAAGAGTCTAAAATTAAACATAAAGATCAGAACAGTCATTTATTCTGTTAATGAAGTCTGAAACAAGGCTGAAATTGTGAACTTCATTTAATTATTTTTTTAAAGGCTTAAATTCTGCACACTGTGCATGAAGCATTTAACAAAAACAACAGAAATCTAAGTAAAAGTACACAATGTTAGCTGGATGTTACAGTTTACACGGACCTGGAACACCTTGACTGTAGGTCTGGAGATTTACTCACTCTTTAAACCTTGGCTGACATTTTAGCCGTGATTAGGTAAAGTTAAAAAAGTTAAAGTGCAAATTCTCCTTAGGCATCAGCTCTCAATGACTCTACAATCCTACTTTATAGTTATCTTTAATAATACATAATTGTTTACGTCACTAATACCAAACAAATGTTGTATTGTGTATTATCATATACTGGATTTTTTCTTTAATGAATGAATTAATGCCAGAGAGATTTAAACATGTTTTATAAAAACTTGTAGAAGAATATTTACACTCAGAAATAACATGTATATGCATTCACATTACTGTTAAACAAAAACTGTTCCAGTTCTCAGTGTGTTTATTAAGAGGGCTGATTTTGGTGATATATTCTGTTATAAACACTACTTATAACTAATTATGAGAATATGAATATTAAATAAATAAGAAGACATTATATAACATGAGAAAGAACTATAAAGCAGGACTCTTCTGTTTATACATATAC
Source organism: Clarias platycephalus (assembly GCA_030068275.1). NCBI lineage: Eukaryota > Metazoa > Chordata > Actinopteri > Siluriformes > Clariidae > Clarias > Clarias platycephalus. The sequence goes on along the minus strand of JAQQZT010000019.1, from coordinate 20,054,982 downwards.
AAGGTGAATAAAATAACATGTAAACTGTTCTGGTTTTATCTCCACATCATGAGGACGATTAGTGTTTGATCTGAAGGCTTTACATCCACTGAATCACTGATAAAAAAAATTTTTTTTTTAAACTGAAGTCACAATATGAGAAGAGGAATTTAAGCTTATCATAAATTAATCTAATTTTAAGAGAAGAATGTGTGCGTGTGTGTAGTTTGTTAAAATCCCTTGATTAGTCTTGATCTCTTAATCTAAAATGACAGAGAATATTCAGGATATGAGTTCCATTACTGTTATATCGGTGCAGCAACAAAGGTTATTCATGCATGCTTAGTATTTCAACATCTTCAAAATTGCAACTCAAGTCAATACAGGAATTTAATATTGTACGTATATTAGATAGACAAATATTTCACGGCTGTGGTGTGTGTGTGTGTGTGTGTGCGCGTGTGTGTGTGTTTTTCTTTCTTTTGTACAGGAAACTTTTTAGATGAAACAATTAGAGAGCGCATTTCAATCGACCTCTTGAACAAGCTGATGGGCATTATCAAGTACGAGTGCAGAGTGGCAAACAGAATGAAATTTAGGATGCTTTTTTTAGAGTAAACTACTCTTTTGAAGTACTTTGATTAGTTTACTACTTGAAAAGCTTCTAAAGCCATTAATGCTGTAAGGTTACACTCGTCTGATGTTCAGGGTGCATTTTTAATGTCTCTGCTTTTAAAGAGAGGACGTGCAGATGAGCGCTGTGTTTCTTTTATCCTCCAGCTGTAGATATATACAGTATATATGTATATATAGGTAATATTTTACAACAACAAATGTGTTGACCTTGCTGTTCAGACCCAGAGGCCTTCGAGGTACAGTATATGCAAACATGGCAACATGGACACCTCAAAAGAGGGCCCGCGTTTGATGTTGATGGCGGCCATTTTCAAAGCAAGTGAAAGATACCCAAAGGCTTGAATTCCATCAAACACCTTTGATATATGTGTTTCTGCGGTGTTTATAATTACAAACAAGGCACATCATGATTAAAACATTGAGGGAGGAACGTGGCCAGGCTGGGTTTAACTAACAGCCAGTGTGCGTGTGTGTGTGTGTGTGTGTCAGAGTGAGGAGGTTAAATCTTAAACTAACAATACTACTTTAATACCATTTTCCCTTAAAAAAAAAAAAGTCAATATCGATATTATTGCCCAGCCTTACACATAAACACTTTTTTTTTTTTGGTGTTGCAAATGTTATCTGTATCTGCATGTGGACAATTTATTTATAATAGCGCAAAAAACTCTGTTCAAAATCTGTGTTAAAAAAAAAAGAAAAAAGAAAAAAGAAAAGAATAATCTGATACTCAGGATCAGTATTGGGCTGAAAAATTTAAAGCAAAAAAATCACTGATCATATATTACAGAAATCAACCTGATCCTGTAACCCATGACATATAACGTTAACATATTTTTAGGACGGATTTATTTATTTGTTTGTTTGTTTGTTTGTTTGTTTATCACATAGTATATAGATACTTTGTTATTGATATTATTAATGTATATTTGTAACGTAGGTGATTTTTATGTGAATAATTGTTTGAATTGTGTGAAAAATAAAATATCTGTATCTTTGTATGTTAAAATGCATCAGATAGGACACAAACATCTAATGATATTCATGGTTTAGTATTAGTATCAATATCAGGTGGAAATCAAATGGTAAAAATAAAACAGTAGGCATAAAATACACACATGAGACCATAAAAGATCACACAAAGTCATAGATGGATGGATGGATGGATGGATAGATAGATAGATAGTGCTATTAAAATCCTGCACCGTACTGTATAAATAATAATGCACCTTTCTGTTTTATTGGATGTTTTTATTCCTGTTAATCAGACAGAAATTTGCTCCTTGGGAAGATTTTTAATTGGTTTCCGTCCATGTTTGGTCGATTGTCAGGTAAGTGACACCCTGGAATAGTAATAACGTCAGTCAATTTAACAGGAATCCACTTCAAAGTGTCGCCAATTCAGGACATCTAAGCCATTTTGGAAACTTGGGAATAGTCTCCATCATCATGTGGCTGGCACAGTGGGTGATTTTGTCCAGAAGCCATGTTCTGCGGAAGTCACACGTACTGTCAAATGGTCAAGGGCTGTCGTGCCGAGATTAATGAGGAAGCTCAAGGCCCTCTGGGGGGTCGAAGGAGGGGGTTAGGCGGATGGAGGAACACACCCGCGCACACATACATACATTCACTCACAGAGACACACACACACACATACAGGCTAATTCAGTCTGGATGCCTGGAATATGCTTCACTTGACATTTAGGTAATTAGCAGGAATTATGATTCGATGAGTGTTTACATAATCTCAACTGCTATCAAATGGTCTGTCACAAATAGGAACTGATTTCTAAACATGCGCCGTAGTCGGTCACGAACGCGCATCTGTTCTTTCATTACATAACGCTGTGTGTGAGTGGGGATTCCACGTTGTTGTGCGGTCTGGAAAATAATCAACGATGCAGTGATGCACTGTTACACCCAGAGGTTATCCCCACAGTCAATCGGCTGTTACTATAGAAACCGATAACATATTTATATGAGCGCATTAATAAAATATTAAACCTGTTAAAGGAAATGAATCGATATTTGATATGAGGATTCAAAAGCGCTGTGGTTACGAAACGAACATCTGGAAAAAAAAAAAAATCACATTAATCAGCAAAACGGCTTTTTTCCACCCAACTCGACAAGCGAATGCATTCGAGCAAAACGCCTGCACTTGTCTCTTTAGCGCTGCACTCTTTTGATCCCTATGTGTGGTCTAAATGAAAACCCAAACAGATCCATTCCCCCAAGTTCCCTCACAGACGTGAGGATCAATACACGGACATGTGGGTATTGATCAGCGTAATAGTGGCAATACTCACAAATTTGCCAAAACAAGACCTTTTTTTTTTTTTTTTCTTTTTCTCCTGGAGGTGTCGGCCCTGCAGCTTGAGTGCTCTAAGGGTAATGTTTTTGCAATGTCCATGGATTTTATAGACTACTGGATTATATAGTATTACGTCGTTCACCTTACAATCAAAGCTACTCGAAAACGACACGCGGCTTTATCGAGCGTTTAAGGAAAGCAGGAGAAGGGGCTCCTGCCTAGCGGATGAAAAGTTTTAATATTGGAATAATTACCATCACACCAAATTTGATTTTTGGCTTAAGAGAGTGTTTACTGGAATTACTATCTGGGCTATTTAAAAAATATGAGATAATTTTGTGTATTAAAGCAGAAAACCCACTTACTGGTGCTTCTGTGCGAAATATGAAATCATTTTATGGCTTTAATGTCTTAACTTATTATTATTATTATTGTTATTATAACACATTAGACAGTACCTACTACAGCATATCTAGTAACTACACTAAAGCTAATAAGTAAGAATTAAAGCAGTATTAAACTCTCAGGAGCTGTCAGAAATTCCTAATTTTCTTATTAGTCCATTTGTCAAATCCGAATCTGAGCAAATTTGATTACGTTGATTAATGTTTTTTTTTTCTTTTTTCTTACTGCACAAAATAATAGAAAACAACAAAATATGTTCATATAAACATATTTTTTTAATACATGAGGAACATGGAGCTGGAGCTAAATAAATGATTTAAAGTTTTTTTTGTCTCACTAAATCTAGGATTTAATTCCCTCTTTCTATGTGTTGGTTTAAATCTGAACTCCCTGCAAGTGATTAGATTCTGGCAGAGTTCGTGGCAATCAAACTGAGTTCGCTTGGTACCGGACCCAAGTGTGAAGTCGAACCCTTAACACCTCACGTCCACTAAAAAGTCGCACACTAACACCGACCCTAACAAGGCTTCAAGATAATCAAAGCAGACACTTTGGTGATCAAATTAAAAAAATTTTGCTGTCGCCAGCTGCCAAAGTGTATCGTGTTGCAAGATGGCATTCGGGGTGTATAACTTTTAAGATCTGCTAAACTGCATCATTGTTCCGGAAGCCTCATTAACACCGAGGTAACTACAGTTGCTTTTGTATCCATTGTGCAATCGGTGATAATTACTGTAGTTGCTGCAACACTGCTCTAAATACTTCAAAGTTGTGCAGATGATTTACATAATCCCCATTCAGAGAGACTGGTGGTGCAGTTTACTCCGAAATGCGTCTCTGAATGTCTGGGGTTGGACATCAAAGACTGGCACCATTCATTTACGACACCATATGTTAATGAGCAGCATTCAGGGCTGTCCCTTTTTTTTCTAGATTACTGTGTAAGAGTTATACATCAGTCACAGGACCTACATTTAAGGAAACATGAAATGCAACATCATATTCATGTGCTCTTTGTTTGACAGAAATTCTCCACATCACATCCCCGTATCTAAGGAAAAACCCAGACTAATATGCAGACCAAAAAAAAAAAATTTGACCAGGACATGTCTGTCTATGATAAAATGAAACAAACACACACACACACACAGTATATGCCTCGTTTTTTATACAAGACTAAACAATTGATTTTTGCGAATCATTTTAATACATCATGACTCCCTCTCCCACTTTTCCCAGTAGACCCCTGGTGTGGAGTGGAACCATGGTACGTCTTTAGCAATAATGCAAAATCAATGAGCAGAAACTGAGCTATCATCGCCTTAAATGCAGGCTGCTATTTTACTGATTTCTAATTAAATCCGCAGTACGTTCAAACTAAAAAATTGGATCCCTACACGATGGGAAATGAAATACATTACTTTTTTTTTTTTTTGTAGGAGCAAAAAAAAAAATAATAATAATAATAAAAGAAAAACTCATATTCTAAATGAAAACACATTGATTCCTTTGGCTGCTCCAAATGCTAAACAAACCGCAGTGTTTTGGAATAGATATATGTATGGTAATTCTTTCATTTATCTTTGAGATATGGCCAAAGTGCGAGAGAGAAAGAGAGAAAGAAAGAGAAAGCCTTCTTCTATTTGCAGTTCCATTAATCTCCTGAAGCTTTAAATGCATAATCCAAAGGAAGACAAAGCAAAAGTCCAGCACCCGTCACCCGGGATTAAATATTCATGCTGTATGCCTCTCTCCGCTTTTACACCGACAGCGTCCATGCTCGCTGCTCTTTGATATGGAGTCAGCTAAGGCGCTTACGTGACCGCTCGCCCGTGAACGAGGAGGACAGCGCAATCAGAAAAAGTACCAGAATCAACATGAAATAGCCAGCAATTACTGCCAGTTTTTTTTTTTTTTTTTTTTTTTTTCCCACTTTCTCTCTCTCTCTTTTTCACCACAGTGGGTGGAAACAAGCAGGGCGTATATAAATTCAGTGTGTTCTGGAAGAGAACTGGTTGGAGGGCGCAGGAAAGTAACTACACCCAGAAGTGATTATGTACTCATTCCAGTTCTGTCACTTTGTGTTTACACGTTTGTCAATGACATGGCTATCAAGTCCTTTTATCATTTAAACAGCATATAATTTAAAGTAATGCTTTTAGAGGACGTTATTCAGGCATCCTTAGACAAAAAAAAAAAAAAGGAGACGAAAAGAGAAGCCAGGCTCGTGTAGATCTGTGTATATGTTGTCAAATTATGTGTAGCTTGACAACTCCCAAAAAAGCCCGATCAAAAGAAATTACAAGCCAGACATGAGACGTGCATGGTGAGGTATACAGTATATTTACAGACTTTTATCTTTTCTTTTTTTTTTTTTTAAATAAACCTGCTATCACAATGGTAAGCTACTTATCCTTTGTTAAACGTGTGCTAATGCTATCCAGCAGGTTCGACCTAAACACTTAAACATTTGGTTCTGTATACGTTACAATGACATATTTAATTTTTTCTTGTGGAATATGTTTACAAAGCTGAGTGGCAAAAAGCGAGTGTTTATCCAGCCTCCAAATATTCACACAGTCGATCACCTACAGCCTGGGAAGTTCATCATTCTAACACATTCTCCCTCACAGTTTGGGGTTTTCCTGAATTCCTCCTGTTCGTCGTGATCATATTTTCAGTATAAAGCTATCCATCTAACTACAGCTTGATCACTGGAAGGAAAAGAATATTTACATCCAATTAACATCATAATAACGACTCCATAATGACACATAACAAAAATAATTATAATTAACTGCAGGCATTCAGTGCTTGGATACTTGTAGAGGCTGGAGTTTGTTCTTACGAGGAAATATGTCAGAACGAAATTAAATGAGAATGAAATCCACAGAAACAGACATTGCATCTTTGCAAATCTAGTAATTATACGTTTAATGATACATTTTAAGTCAGAGAACATGATCAGCGAGATCGCATGTGGGTTTTCTAAACGCCATCTGCTACCTTCATAGTAGGTTAGGATGAAAACCTTAAAAAATAAAGTTCGCTATCAAGATCAGTTCAATAGCAAGCTTCTGATCAGACAGGCTTTTTTTTTTTTTTTTGCTGTTTTTTCTCTCTCTCTCGCTCTCTCTTTTCTATCTTCTGGCTGATTGCCAACCTGTGAAGATAAACAACTCTCCAAGATGTACATGGACCTCGATAATTGAATCTTATCCTCTCTGGAAAACATGCAGTAGTGATTTGATGACATCATTAATCAATATACAGTGCATTACATTTCTCAGAATTTGGTGAATAAAGAGGAATACGCCCATCAGGTCGGGATCATGTTAATGAAAGGACCGTGCGGACTTGATCACTGCTCCTTCACTTGAAGGCCTGTCATTCAGGATTTAACTGATTCTCTGAATCTGGCTCTTTTCAGCTGTAAATCCTGATATTATAGTCCTCCAGGCTTCTTCTTCTTTTTTTTTCTTTGACTGTTTTACAGAGCCATTTAAATAAGAGACCAGGGTGGAAAAGTGTGTCAAGGGTCTGTAACAGATGTCTAGTGGTCTATCTGCTCTCCCTTTGGCTAATTTAGCACTATATTGAGCCTTCAGGGAGGATTGATGGTCCGAGAGGAGGGGCCTTCTCTCCTCCACATGAACAAGTCCCAGGAGGAAGCGGCCACAACTTCCAACACTTTATTACTGGTCAATTTGGAGTCTTCTTTCACTTGGGTGACATGGCTTAGGAGATGTCACAGACTGGCCAATCAATACTTGAAGCTTAGCGGGCTGAAGTGTCTGCCACCACGAATGGCAGCAGCTGTGGCCGCACTCACTCTTGACCTGTTTATTGGACGGTAATTACTTGCGAAGTGCTCAACATTTGGCTCGGCCTGACCAGAGCACATTAATGAAGACAAAAGGAAGAAAGAAAGAAAAAAGGGGGGAAAAAAAGTCACAGCCTTGGTTGATCAATCTGTCCTTGAGCTTGTGTGCTGTATTTTAAATGCAATGGCGATTAAAAGAACGTGGATCTCGTCGGTCCGTTATTATGCTTAAGCAGTTGATTTTGATTCTAAAACGGTATCGATATTTGGCGAGGAATCAGGCAGTTATACAGTAAGGCAGCAATTGGCTTTAAAAAAAAAAAAAAGTGGAAAGTGCACTTTCCTCCCACAGAATGTCTGATCGACCGGCACTATCTCCTGATATTTCTTGCCTTATTTCCTCTGAATGAAGAGGACGAGCAGGCAGCGGTTGTGTTAGGCTGCGGTTTGCCCGTGGCTCGATGTTCTTGACTTGTGGTGCAGCAAGCCGCTCAGCATGTAAGCAAGCCAAAGCCCGCTAGCTAGAGAATGTATTGATCCTATAGATTTCCTCCAAAAGATGTGATAATGATACATCATGGCCAGATTTAGCTGAACAAACTGTTAGGGAAGTGTGAAACCAATTTTGAAACATAAAGACCGGAATGTTCCGTTTGTAACACCTCGACAGCAAAGGAGGTGAAGACTAAAAAAATAAATAAATAAATAAAAATCTATAAAGGATCTCGAAATGCCTTTAGCATTATTGCATTTGTGGCTAATTGAAGCCTGCGTGGAATTTGAACATTAACAACATATATGGAGATTGATGTTATTTCTAAGAATGTATGTTTACAACATATTAATTTAGCAAAAAAATTGAATAAATAAACAACACCTCCTTGTGATTGTGATAAATTCTGTGAAGCAAAATAGCAATTAGTCTCAACACTATGTAAGGACGAAATGTTGAACCATGATCTCTCTTTTCAATTCTTTTCAAAACATACACTGATAATCCGGCATGAGACACATCAAACCCCTTTCATTTTTCAACCTAAATCAACACATCTGTGCTTTAAGCTTCTTACAACACGAAAGTATTGCACTTGTGTAAGTTTTTTTTTTTAATAAAATCCAGACTCGACATTCCCCCATTTTCTAGCTGATTAAAATGTAATCACTGATTATTCTAACCCACAATCTTTTTTACATCAAGGGGAACATTTATTTTAATCTCGATTTTTTAATTACTTGGCCAATTTCTACTTTCATGAGAAAATATTCATCTTTTTTGGTATGCAAATTATAAGATGAAATAAAAGATGGAAATAAATAAATAATAAATAAAATAAAAGGAAACCACTTCGGGCTATATTCCTGGTATCTAACGGAGGAACTTTAATTTAATGACACAGCAGATTATATGAATGAAATGTCAGAAATGGCGTGGCTCTACATTTGTATGTTGTAAGCTTAATACGAAATATTACAGATAGGAAAGAAGAAAAGAGAAAAAAAACTTTGTGCGATATACTGAACATGACTGCTGATCATGTAATTTGGATACATTTGTAATAACTGCAATAAATTAATAGTTTATATATGTACATGTCTTAATTTCTGAACTTACTATGTAACTACTACAATATCATGTATAAGAGAAAATTATTTGTCATTAAACTAAGATTTCAGACTGATCCTATAGTTTGCCTTTGTTCTTATTTTAATAAAATCTCTCTCTTTTTTTTTTGCTTATATCCTTTTCTAGTACACTGTACATCTAGTTCAATGGCTGTAATTTTATATTTTTTGCCTTGTTTTTTTTTTTTTTCCTCCCCCTCTGCTTATCTAAATGCTGGAAGAAGCCGCCATGCTGAGTGGTCATTTTGGTGCTGTAATGGCCAAATCAAAATAACAACATGTCTCTTCACACAAAATGACCACAGCATGATGCTGCCAGCCGAAATTAATTCCACCTTTGACTGAGGCGGGGAGACACTCCGAGTCCCTGCGATCTACTGTACTGTAAAAGTCTTGAATATGTAGGAGGCCTTATCTTTCCCTCGCCGTTTTTCGCCGCAATTCAATCTCCCAAAGTTCAGGATTACACTGATGGAAATGTACATCAAACAAAAACATTTTTTTTTTTGGCACTGAAGCGCCTCCCCGAGCCATCGGGAGGGGAAATGGATTTGCAGCGGTGTGACGAAAGGTAGACGTCTTTGTGTTGGGAAAAGGAAATGAAGGGTCACAGCGAATTCATCGTTTTAGCACATGATGCCTCATAACTCGAGATTTTGACGAAATAAGAAATAAGCAAAATCCTGATGCAAAAAAGGGCGTCCTAATATCACTTATCCCATACGGAATCCCATTTTCTATTAACAATCATTAGCTAAATCAGCATATAATTTAGGTAGGGTTATAGAAAGGAGAGAGGAAAGAAAAAAGCATATAGAAAAATCTTATGTTTCACTAAAAATCCCCCTAATGCGAAAGCATGTGTTAATGCTGTACATTCGGTTTTAACTTTAGCATATGGCATGTGTTCCCCATAACAGGAGATCTTAAACACTCGCTTAGCTCTGGAAAGTGAAATCTTCATGGTTGTGTGAGTGATTTGATCATTTCAGAGTTTAGAAAGTCATGCATGCCACATTTTATTGTCTTCATGTGTGTAACAAAAGCACGACCCACAGCAATGGATACTGTATATGACAATAATAAATAATATTAGGGCATGACGAATGAACTTCGACTGAAATTTAACTAAACCAGTCAACAGGATTAAAAAA